>JAEBDU010000127.1:0-37628 GCA_016802625.1 Heliconius numata
GCGGGGTGCGGGGTGACCGCGGCGACGCACTTTATAGAGTATGTCCTTTTTTAAATCTTAGTTCATTTTATTTACTTATTTTTCTTTATAAGAGTCTAGCCTAATTGAATTAAAACATACTGTTTTCGCTTTTCGCCAGTTTCAAACGTTTTGCATGCTAGGTGTAATTTTGTTCGTAAATACGTGGCGGGATTTGTGTCCGTGCTTTTTGGAAACCACCCAAGCGCTCTGACCACTAAGCCATACGTTCTCTTCAAGCTACAATAAAAAAATTATGAGCGTAAAAAATGTATTACAACAAATTTCTGTTGCTTCTTGTCCTACCTCTCTTACCCCTCACATCTTCATTCTCCGTTAGACATCCTCGCTAGTACCTGCCATTCTATGTATCTCTTCATTGCGGGTTCGTTCAGCTTCGATGAGATCGCATGCCCATGGAATTCATCTTTCTTTCATTCTTCTTCTATAATACCCACGTTTCAAATTGTGTCTCGTGGAAAAATGGCATTATTATCTCTGGAATTGTTGCTTATTAAAAATAATTAGTTTATTTAAAAAAAACCTCAAAATACGTGGACACTAATTCACAAAAAGCGGGCCCATGTCTGTCCCGCTCGGGAGGCACGCCGCGCGCCGGTACCAGCAACGCGCAGATATGCTTACCGGCAGCAATACGCCTTTCCACATCTATTTGGTATCTTCTATCTCTACTAAACATGTATTCAACTACGGCGGGTCGCGGGTTGCGGGTCGCGGGTTGCGGGCAGACCAACTTTCTCGTACTCAAATTGCAAAAACTGCCGCCGACCTTGTGTAGAGGGGGACTTCGAGACTTTCAACTGCGCCAATTTCTGAGCAAACTTAAAACTGTTTTATTATCAGCGGTGAAAAATTGAAAGCCAACTAACTGAGTTTAGGGGTCACGTAAAGTTATAAAATCAACGTTAAGTGAACTTGGCCGTGACCGAAGTGAGCAGGAATGTACCTGAGAGCGTCACCGTCACGCCGTCACGCCGTCGCGTCACGCCGGCACGGTGAGCGCCCTCCACGTCCGTCAGCGTGACAGAGTGCTGCGAGCTCACAACCAAACGGACAGCGGTTTGCTGAAAAGAGAGATGTTTTATTTCAAAAAATAAGATACTTGCACTTGATTTATAAAGAGAATGTGTTTTTTAAAAATCAGTTTTTTTTATTTATTTATTTATTTAGTACCTAAGACGTTTCTACTTCATCATTTCATTCTTCATCTACGCCTGCCTCCACGCGCGTGTAGTAATGACACTATACTTGAGTACCTATCACATGTAAGTAAGGTATGTACACATAAACTATACATATAGTGTTCAAAATAGGGTAATGTTGTAAAATTCAGCATTTGTCGATTAAATTATGAATGAATGATAACTAAACGCGTTTACATGTACATATATTTGATAATTTAGTGCAGCACATAGGTAACTAGGTGACCAGGTGAGCGGAGTGACCTGGACCGGCAGTGTGGACGACGCGGTATGAAGACCTCTTTGATTGACATCAACCGGTGCCTAGCCGGTGCATTTTAATGAAGGACTTTAAATAAATAAATATCATAATATATTTTATATTAAATAACAACCATTGTTCTTTTTATCAAGTGCATTCGGGACAAATAATAATCTATCTATCAGATAGCTATAGGCTATTTCTTCCAGAATTCCCGCAATGTGGGGATTAACCTACTATACTAATATGTTTCTACACTAATGTTAGCATACTCGTGTCAATGTGGGTAGATTTAGGTGAAAAAGACAATAAAAGCAGTGGAATTGTGTCAAACGGGAGCAGTCGCTTCTAGACGGAAGCCCTGATTGGAAGGTATCTAGTGTGTAGTGTTGTTATTGAGTGATATATGTCACTTATTGTAATTACGTGGAACCTCTGTCCTAGTACTTTGAAAATATATAAACGGTATGTGTTTTTAACGTGTTTTAAAAAAAAATGCTAACCGCTTCCTATTCCTAACACTAATACAACTATTTTGTGAGCAATATCAAATAAAATCCCAAAAGATTAAAATTACGATTCGTTAAATATATAAGGCTACTACTACTACTACTAATCTGTACGACAGCCATACTAAATTAACCACCCATTTTCCTTAATATACTTAAGTAACATTAAATAAAAAAGAAGCGAGTGAAGCCGCGCAGGGGCTACAAGTATGCTTTAAAAGATTAATTTTTCACTCTTAACCTCAAAGCTATGACGATGTATATAAGTTTTTTAAGATACTACACACCGTTCCTATGCAGACACTTCCGTCCCTCACTTTCCCCCGATTTTCCTTGGCGGAAATAAACGCCGCGCTCCAGAGCGAAGAAATAAAAATAATAAATTATCTCGAGCGGGAAGCAAACCCACATCCTGTTCCGCGTGCGCTACGACAGGTCTTTTATAATTAAGTAAAAAAAAATACTTTCAAGCCTTTTGTGTTTGTAAACATAAGTTAGAGCCCCGCACGGTGACGTCGGCGGTCTCAAGATAAGACTCAGCAAAAAACCACTGAACTGGTAAAATTGTGAGCAAACAAATTGCCCTTATTTATCTTAGTTAATTGTTGTACGTTTGTTTGTTCGCAAGATACCCGCGCCCCGACTGCGGCAGCGGGAGGGGGGAGCTATCACCGCACTTGATAACGTTTTCAATAAAAACAGCGACATTTTGTCTTTTTAGGGTTTCGTATCTCAAAAAATGAGAACCACTTTGTTTTCCGTCTGTCAGGACCACTTATATTGGGATTCATTTTTTAGAAAATACGGTACACAATCAAACCTTAGAACTTGAGTAACTTAGGTTTACAACCTACAGGTACGAAATTGAGCACGAAGTGAAAAATTATGATACAAACAAAACAAAACCGAGAAGTGAAAATTTATAGGTAATTAGGTACATAGTTATATTTTTTACTATAAAAATCATTACAAGCTTATTCGTAGTTGATTTCATACAAAATGTATGCCTACACCCGCAAATTTAAATTTGTTAACTTAATATGAAACCTATAAGGTATTTACCGTAGACCTATAATAAATTTGAAATTTGTACTTATATTAGAGACGAAAACTATGAAACTTAGGTCTGTGAACTTTTTGACCTACAATCACGAAATTGATACGGAACTGTCAGGCAGGTGAGTCCAACTTGCACTTGACCAGGTTTTTTATTATGAGGCATTTTATTACATTCATTACATGCCAGCGGCCAGAATCGTCAGGTCTATCCTATTCGACAAAGCTCTCACTCAACACGCAAGATCTCCAAAACGGGATGGAAAGTACCAGTATGTGTTAACACTGGGTTCTTCACATACTCGTATATCTCGCTACAGGATAAAGTAATACAAACACCGTTACCTGTACAACCCGCGGCCGCCTGCACACGAGGGGTGTTCTCTCAAATGACTCGCGGCGACTCGCATATGTATGTACGAATATGTACCCACAGTTTGTTTGTTTTATAAATCGCCGACACATTGTTCCCCCCTCCGCGCCGCGCCGCACCCCGACCCCGCGCGAATACAACAGCGGGTCGACGCGCGTACAATGCTCCTATTCCACTTTAGGCCACAAATGAAGTGCCAAACTTGGAATAGAATGTATTTTTCCATCAAAAAATATTTGACGAGTTTAGCGAAGTGACTTACATTTGTGTGCGCTTGCAATCTGTGTCATAGCCGCTCTCGTGAGGGCCGCCTCCCTCCACCCCCCATGGTGGTCATCATGGTGGTCGTCCTCGGTTTGATAACAGCCCGTTACTTAGATAATACAGCTATAGAAGTCGAGGTGATTAAAGTAACTTTAAAACCAGACGAGTTTCATAAACCATGGAATGTACTTGAGTGTGTTTATATTTGCATAATAAGACGCTTATATATGTCTTATGTCTTTAACATACGTTAAAGGGTGCTCGTGTATGCATATTTTTATATCTGTAGAGTTAATTACTCAAAAAAAAATTAAACGGCGAGATAGTGTATCTTAGTCGTTGTGCTTATTGAAGTGTCATGAATATAGTATGTCAGTTGCAACTTGCACTAGTCCTTGTAAACTAATGGAATGGACTCATCGGGACAGACTCCTGGTTGGCTAAAATACAATTAATAATGGCGCGCCAACCACCAACTAAACTACAATCTGGGAGATTTGATAGGAAAGCTTAAATATACATGTTTCTTATCTTAAAACAACACGATAATAACGTAACGAAAATAGAAGATAACGAACTGGTGAGGCGATGAGTTATTGAAATGAAAAAAATATGTAATAAATAATAATAATAAAAAAACACACCTGTCCTAAATAACATGCGACGCTTACTTTTAGATTTTTAGAATTGAGTAAAAAATGAAAACGTTTATTCTATTATTATGTTATTTAATATATTTTGTTTAAGTCAAGATTAAGTTTCGAAAGAGTCGGAGGTACATTACTAACATATCTATGTTTTATATTTGCGATAAATAAAAAATATTTATCGTTGAAAATAGATTACAGTTGTAAGAAATAGGAGCGACTCTTATAACATTAGTAAACATGAAGAACTATTGAGTAAAGTCTTTAATAAGTGGCATAAGTAATTTGCTGCGATTAATCCAAAGTCAGTAGTACACTTCGTACCTACGAGATGACTGATCAGTTTGATATGCAATTGATTACGACACGACGGTACAAGCTCACTTCCTGCCGTAGTGTCCCGGCGTCGGCGTAGTGTCTGTGTAGTGTCCGCGTAGTGCCTACGTAGTGTCCGCGTAGTGTCGGCGCGGTGCGCGCGCACGTGGCGTGCGTGGTCCGCGCGGCGGCCGGCCGGCAGTGTGCGCCGACCGTCGCCGCGTGAGGTCGTGTGCTGGACGCGCCGGTACTACGCTACCGTAGTGACGACAAATACTTACTTTTATTATGATATACACGAGGAAGTAGTTTTACATTTGTACGTAAATATGAGTAACTTGTACACACTCGTGCTAGTTTAGTAAACATTGAAGTGTCGACCGCAGCAGCTCGTGTGTCCGTGAGTACGTATCGCTATTAAACTTTTTATTGTGTAGTTTTAGTGTGTTTTTAACAATTGTATTAAGCATTATACAAGTTACATTTATCTATTCAATATTCATCGATTTGTTTATCGCACCTTTATGTTAGAAGTGAAATGTAACTGAAATCGGATAATTTCAAATAACAATTGTCCTGTACTTTATTAAGATAAATATAATAAGCTCACAAATAAATATAGATATATATAAGCTCACAAATAAATATAGATATATATAAGCTCACAAATAAATCTGCATAATTTATAATAATTATAATTTTTAACCTAAAAAGAAACCTACTTCCACCGGATTCCCTAATTTGAACCTGACCAAACTGTTCTTGAAGTGTTCCTTCCTTTTCAAAGCGTGATATTGAGTTATTCGTCCATTTATCGTGCAAATATTTAATGTAAATTTAAGATTGTTTTTATATGTGAATTTGTAGTAAAATTAAAACGGACTACACGGAAAGTACCAGCTTTTAAATAAAAAAAGAATCATTAAAATCAGTTCACCCAGTCAAACCCTCTAGGACAACAAACATACAAAAATATAGTCAAATTGATAACCTCTTTCTTACGGTAGTCGGTTAAAAAATAAAAAGAAACTTCCTAAAAAGGAATCCATTCTAAAGTATTATATAAGTAATATTCATAATATGAGCAACATGACATCATTCACTGAAGTACTCTCATATGGCTATTGGCAACCCACGAGAACATATTTCTCTTCGGAAATAATATTTATGAACGTCGAGTGCTCGGAACGGATCTGGTATTTGGAGATAGTTGCGACGATCGAGTGCCAATAAATACGTTATCAGACCGTAATAGAGTGCGACAGGTAGCTGGGCTCTTAGCCTCGTAGCACTATGGCCTCGTGGCCTCGTGCCGGCTACGACCGTTTGCTACGAGGCCAGAGGCCACGTAGAATTGCTATTGTTATGAGAGTCGAACTCGAGTAGTTTGGTCAGTTCAATCATCGTCGTATAGTTCTTCTAATATTCACAATACAGGAGGAAGAGACTACATTTTTGGAGACCTTCGTTAGTTATCAAAGAACAAATTGCAGATATGTCAAGTTGTTTGTCTGTGAATTCACTGATTGACGGAGAAAGGAGAACCTTTAAATAGAAAGTAATAATTTACTTTCAAATTTAGTTAACAGCAATACTGACGTAATTTCTTTATAACGACTAACAACGTATATGAAATGAGATATTTCTTGGAATACATTTTAGAGTCCATATCTAAGGCCATCAAGAGGAGAGGCTCCTCCCCGCCAGGCCGTCACGTCGCGTCTCACACATTCAACGACGAACGCTTAATTGCAGTTTCCTTTTGAAACAAATACGTATTGTTTCACATTATATGGTTTTTATTGTGTAGTTTTTGAATGAGCATATATGTGGGTCGGCTCTCCGCGCTCTCCGGACTCTCCGGCCTCCGCCGCGGTCTGCTGGTATTGTTGTTTTGGAAGTAATTTTAGCGAGATCTTTGTGTACGCAGAGTTGAAAACAAATTTGTTTTGTAATGGGAGTGCGGAATGAGAACAACACCGTGCAAAGCGAGGCTATTCGGAAATTTCTATTGAGAATTTAATTTCATTCCGAGCTAGATTTGTAATTTCGGACCTAACGCTCAGCTGCTTGCTTCGTTACCAAATGTACTTTTCGTACAAATATATTTTTTATCCACTTTTTAAAATTAGTAACTAAGAATACGTCACCGTAAACACTAACTAACTATACAAACGCAATATATTCTTGTTTATTAATCTTATTTATAGACAATTGCGACACAGTTTCATTCTACTGTAGTTATTATCGTCTTAAACTGTATTTGTTATGCACTAAACATTTTTTTGCAATAAATAAATATTATATAATTATATTAATTGAAGAGTAATTGAAGTCAAATATTATTATAATGTAAATAATATACATCGATATTGTAATACAAGCGTGTTCAATAAACTGTGAACAAACTCGCGAGAGGGGATTATCCTCTTCGGCAAATTAAACTCATCGGTTTACTGAAATTTATTGTCTGTACGTCATCCGTCATGTTATATGTTACTATGTACCTATATGTATAAGTAGGAGGGACGGTAGGAGGAGGACCTGCAGCTTCGTACCTGTGCCAACTGTGACAGGATCACTGATCCTGTCACAGTTGGCACGGCAGCTATATCGCGATATGATATGGCCCATTGCCTTCCTCCTTACTTAATACATTTTAGTAACGAGCCGGTTGTTCCGGAGATCGGCGCGAACATTCAAACAAACTCTTCAACTGTATATATAACATTAGTATACAAACAATATATACATGCAAATAAATATTTCTACACACACGCGCACTTCAACTGTAAAAAGATATATTGTACTAAATAAATCATAATAAGTTTTACTATAGCATTGTATTAAACGCACGTACGAGTAGGTACTAGTTCCATCAAATATTTGTTTGTGATTGACCCACGTGTGTGGTCTCAGATAGGTTCCCGGGAGGCTTTTTTGGGTCGGTACTAAATACTGGCGTTCTATTAAATATTTTTAATATATGGCAACTATTTTTAAGGGAACTTTTTACATTAATAGATGTACATATAATTAAAGCCATTACGATGTAATAGTAACACCACTAGCACGTCGAGGCTGCCGGGGCACACATAATACGACAGGTTGCGGGTTCGATTTTCACTCGAAGAAATGAAATATTTTATATTCTCTTAATATGTTCCCTCTGCCTATCCCGCTGAGTGCCTTCTGCGGGATACAGCGTGATGCTACAATAGAAATCTTTTATATTTCTTTATAATATGTTTAATGTATTGTATAGCATAAGTTACTTACTCTAAACCCCAAAACTAAATGTTTATATCTGTCGTACACAGAGTTGTTCCATTGTGTCTTTTATCCTCAATAACAATATACTTTGTTTATTGGATAGTAAACCTGTGTAAGGTATTACCCGCTGTATTTTATTTATTAAATTAAATTATAAAATCTCAATTATAGTCTAAATAAATAAATTATATGAATATATTAATATAATTTTTTTTAAATAGTAGAAAAGTACGGAAATGATTTCTATGTAACTTACTTTCATGGGGCGGCTTGTCATCGTGGACATATGCGTTTAGTGCGAGTCACACACTTGTCAAGTAGGTGAGGTAGGAATGCGGGAAGGAGGAGCGAGGAGGAGGACGAGGCGTCCCGGAGGTACTTACGTGGATTTATCGCCGCGTATAAAGGCGGTCTTGAATACCTGCGCGCGTTATTGCCGCCGTAACCATTTGTAACAATAGATCTCGACTTCACCTTGTTTGTCGTTCCTCATATTTTCTTTATTGCCCTTGTCGCTCTCACATTTTATTACCTTGTCCCGGAGCACCGCGCCCCGGACAGCCCCGGAGCACCGCGCCCCGGACAGCCCCGGACCGCCCCGGACAGCCCCGGACAGCCCCGCGCCGGCCGGGGCGGGCGGTAGAGAATGAATCGAACTCATTTATTCGGCAAACAGTCCGGTGGCTTCGTTCGTCGATAAAAATCGTTTCCTAAACGACTTCTGCTCAAAGGGACGATCTCGGAGTCTTTTCCTCTTGAATTTTATTTGGAGTAAATTAAGTCAATGCAAATCAATCTAAGTAGAAGTACAAATAAAATCTGGTAATATTGAATGGACGGACTCCCCGAGACCCTCGCGGCGGTCTTTTTATCATTTGTGCGAAAACATGTTTTATATCCAAAATGCTTTTATATTTTATGTGGTTTCTATAAATGTCCTACTTTTTATTAAATAACGCAAGTTGCTTGAATGAACCTTGATAAATGTCAACGAGATTTAATATTAACTATGAATAAAAAAATATTTTATTTGAAAATACTCTCCGTCAACGACTGCAGCTAAACATTAAGGTAATTATGAATGAATGAATTAGAGTAAAAAAGTGTTTGTTGTCTTGATAATATAAAACTAAAAAGTATGTGGTTACTAGTAGTAGTACTGGGATCTATTGTGTATTTTTTTTTGCGTATTGGATAGTCCATTTATAGATAAAAGATATACGCTCTTTGGGCACCCACAGGTGGAGCGGGCCAGATGTCACCTCTCCTTAGCTGCTCAGTGCATGAGCTCTTGCGGACTTAGCGGACATTTGTACTAACGCGTTTATTTCGGCACTTTTACTCAATCGGCGTAGTCTCAGACTTGTGGAAGACCGCTCCTAACTTCTTCCAAAACTCTCCCTTACAGCCGCGCTCAGTCCGCTTTGTCTTTTCCATAAAAAAATCTATTAAGCGTGACGTCAATCGTTTCGATGTCTTTTAGAGATGACTTCATTATTTGCACAACACCAAGAGAGCGACGCCGCGGGTAAAAGTGAGACTTTTAATAAAACGATGAAACTAATCCAGTAACGAGTATTTGAATACTTCTGAATAATAGAGAATGTCAGTCAGGTGCGTCCTTGCGTATACTATAGTACGAGTATAAACACGATGTCGGGGGAGTGTCGCTGTTGTTTGCATGTTGACACTCGACACTCGCCGTCGACGTATAAATATTTAAACAGTGTCGTGAAGTGTCAGGTGTGGTGTTACCAGACACTAGTCAAGTGGTATTATTACTTTTGTTATTGCTTACTCATTCCACATTAAATTACTAAATAGAACTAATCCTACTGCAGCCCCTGCTCTGAGCTGAATGGATCTGAACGAACCTATACATATTTTACATCAGCAAATAACATTAAATTTTCATACACGCAAATTGTAGTATATTAAAACTACACATACTATATACATATGTATACTAGAAATACGCTAATATTACATACATAGTTATATATACATAGTTCAACGTTATACTGACGTCATTACCACGGACCATTCTCACAGGGCCTCCCTCCGCCGGCCTCTGATTGATAGCTGCCTCGTCACCTCCTCAATGCCGACACAGTATCTTTTGGAATTTAATATGGCGAGGAGAGTCGCCGGCCGACACTTGCACTGTGACATATTACGAGAGGGAGAGGCCTTTTCAAGTAATTTCGAATGGTGTCACTCAATAACGACTACGAGCGACGGCCGGCCGCGAACCCTTATATTACTTACATATTTGTATATTTTTTTGTCAGCTTCACGCTGTATTCTGCATAAAGCAGGGAAGGTTTAACCTAGTGTTAAAACACTCCGTTCCGTTTAATAAATAATAATTCGTCGGATTCAATGAATTCAAGAATGGAACCCATAAGCACTGTGTTTACAGTCGCACTCTTGTCTCTGTCTGATGGTCTCTCTTACATATATTCGGCCAATAGCTGTCAAATGGAATACATATATATGGACAGCCATAGAATGTGCCTCTAATGTATCTAATATACAAAATGTTGGTAGATTAATTGGCCTCAACAAAAACAGGGAACGTCCGACAAAACACCATAGTCATTGTTTGTGAAACAACATCGCGTCACTATGACGCGCGGTAATCAAATTAGCGCGGTGCGAGTCGGAGTCGGAGTCGGAGTCGGAGTCGGAGTCGGCCGCGGTTCCGCATATACGCGGAATATGTGATATTTACATAATCGTTGCCTTGGCAAGTAGGTATATCATTACATACTCGGAAGGCACTTACAATCAAACACCCGCATATAAATCGAAGTCAAGATATTTTGTCTGACAGGAAGTTATATATATTTTGTATATTTAAAATACACTTGTATGGTAAAGAAAAGTTTTTACCGTGCCTATATGGACGGCGTAGTTGACCCCTCCTGCACAGTGTCACAGTGTCCAGTGTCAGTGTCGCAGTGTCTTAGTGTCGCGCCAGCACGTGTCGGGTGGCGGCGGGCGCATGAATAATGCATTCCGAGACAGTTTTCCTTTACTCGTTTAACAAATATCGGAAGGAATTCTTCCACAAGCGAGCGACAAGCTATTATTATTACGTTAAATTATTCATTGTGACTTTTACACTGACTGAGTTAAATTGTTAATACTGTGCTTTCCTAAATTAAAATTACATGATAAAAAAAATATATAATAATAAACACACATATATTTTAGGGGTCATCGTCTGGATGCTAAAGAGATGTTCGTTGGTTTGATTATTACTCGATTACTAGATTATATTCATGTCTTCACACTGATATCAAGTTTTGTTTTTATCAATTAACATGTTTCCCTACTTTAGTTTCCTGCCTATCTTGCTATAATATGCGTAATACAGCGTGAGGCTAAAAAAGTTCCTACGAGTAGGTACTCATTAGCTGTTACAAAATTATTTGAATATTTCATCATAAAGCCAGAAAACTGTGATTAAAACTAATACCCATTAGTATAATGACGTTATGTTTTAATGTTCGTTACTCGCTTAATGGCTGTAAAGCAATTCCATTTTTAGATAACCTCCAACGTCTAGACAGTGAGAGGGTCGCGTCGTGGCGGAGGAGTACAGTGCGTGCTTGGGGGTTCGCTCCTCACTTGAAAAAAAAAAAAATTATTTAAACTTATATTTCCAAGTGTCAAGGCAAAACGCGGCAAATTCCACTCATCACGAAAGAATCCTCCTCCGACTCCAGAATTCGGTTGAAAGTGCGGAACGGAGTGTCTTAACACGGGGCTCCAATGCCTTCCCTGCTGTGTACAATAAGTTCAATTTAAAAATGATTTAAATTTTTCTCATACAAAACTAATACATATTTTCAAATAATATAAATTAACATACAGAGAATTAGAGTGCTGATCTTGGTAGAAATCCAACCTTTCAGATACTTCGTTCAAAAGTTCAAAGGACTTAACTGGAGTATGATGGATGCTCCTCAGCCAGGAGTGCGTACGGGAGATGTATCAATTAGGCCGCTGCGATTGTTCCCGGGTAATTAATGAGGGGAACAATGCCCGGCGACAACTAATCATTCAGGCCAAATGCCTCTATTGAGCGTTTTACGTGTCTTTCTTTGAGAAATCGATTTAGCTAATGGAAGTTCCTCTAAGTGAGTGAGCCAATGTAACGTTATCTGAGATTAACGCTGTTATTTTACACTAATTGTAATTGATTTCAGAACCATTTTTTAAATGGTGCTTTTGGTATAATCTTAGAATTAGTAACAACATTAATTATATTAAAAGCTGTAACAGGAATGATAAAATTAAGTATTAATAAAGAGAGAAAAAAAATGAAAAAACTTGTATCGCGAAAATATGATATAGTTTTAATTCTCTGTTTTTATATGCGCTACAAGCTTTTGCTATTTTTATTTTCATTTCAGTACATCTGACCTTTTGAATAGAACCTTATTTTTAAAAGGATTTTTTAAATTGATAAAATATTTTCTTCTTATTTCTATTTATGCATCACTATTGTGAGGTGGTTTTTAAGTTAAAGTTTATTTAAGGTACTTTTGAAGGCAAATCACAATATTATATTAAGTATAAGATATGAGATATTGAAAACGTATCAAACGTTAGCCCAACAGGTATTCTATAATATATAGGTGTATCAGTATAAGTTTCAAGTTATTTGGCTCATTGGCGTCGTCGGTCCTCCAGTCGCGAGCTCTCGAACCCGATCAGAATGTTCAATTAATATATCTTTGGTTCAGAAGTGCACCGGCGCGGCGTTTCTGTGCTGTGTTTAAATCTATTGAAGTAGATGTGCTTGTTATGAGAAATAACCGCTTTGATAAAATGTAAGTTAACCTTTATATGTTTATGTCACCTTGTTTACATGTGAGTATTATAAAGCTGAAAAGTTAGTTTGGTTGAACGCGCTAATCTCAAGAACTGCTTGTTCTGTAGTCTGTGTTATATAACGTTAATCGTTTCGATGTAACCCGTTGTTGTACCTTCATGCATCTGCAATGTGTTCCGACCGACTGATTGAGACTTGGAATATAGTTGAAGTAAAAATCCCAATTAAAAATATAAAAAAAATAAAGGGGACATGTTTTTAATTGAATTATGCATATATTTTCATTAAAATACACCGAATGTTACTGGGCCGGTTATAAGAACCTATAGGATACCTGTCATTAATATTGTAATAGAATTGTAAATGATATCACTTTCATTCGGCCAGCACGAGCACACTCCGAGCTCCTCAATATACATTCAAGGGTTCGTCCACTTTCCTCGACTACATTATAACTGCTTATTTTTCCTTTTCAGCGAAACTTTTGTGATTTCCTTCTGTTGTTCTTTTGCAAGAGAAATACGTCTTTTCTTGATTGCCCCATTGTTTTATTGGGCTTCGGCTCCCTGAGGACAAAGTACATTTTGTTTTACGGTTTGATCGGTATATTTGATTCAAGTAATTATTAGTAATACAAAAATATTGGTGAGGCAATGTCCTTTGTTCAAAATGTACCTAATATTAAACATTCAATACACTGTTGCTAAGTTAGTACGCGGTCATTTATCCATTACTATTATAATGATATAGACTCTTGTTTTGTAGAATAAAACCTCATATAGACAACTAACGTAACAACCACAAGCAGTATTGCCCCACTAGTAGTAGTAGCTAGCACGAGTCACAAATACAAGCAAAGAAAACAGTAGAGTTCGTTAGTTCAGCTTGCAACTTGACATACGGTTTAAAAAAACGTCTTGCAAATGGAACAAAAGCACCACAGCGGCCGCCCGCCCTGAGCCGCCCGCCCTATAACTTCCATATCTCGACTTTTCATAGTTTTGCTTTTGCAACAAGTAGTTACGTAGCGACGTTGTAGTGTTTCATTTTTGTGTTCATCAGATTTGCATTTGAATTTTTTCATAGATAGGTATATATTTATTGACATAATATTGAAACTTTTTAAATATTTGACCTTCCAAGCATGACTTAATGCACGTGCTTCTTGGATTTCGTAAGTTTATCCTTTACTCGTGCTTACTCGGTCATAAAAACATGATATTTTTGGTGCAAAACATCTTAATGTCGTAGTTTTTGAGATATGAATAATGAGTATCACGAGCCTATAATATACAACCTACAATATATTCCATAGTCTCATATTCGTTGGAACGAGAGCTCGTTAATTAACATATTATACTCATATTTAATGTAATAGTTCTCATTAGTTGATTATATAATTTATTTTATTTATTTTTGATAGACAACATTATGTGGATTGTTAAATAAATATGTAATCTATCTCTATTTACGAGATACTGCATGAAGCTACAAATATATAGAAAATGAAAATATGTCTCACAATAATTTACTATTTTAATATGAGTACTTAACAAAGTAGACATGATATAAATGTATTCGTATGAGTGCGGTATACGAGTATACCGTACAACGCGCACCGCCCGCGCTCGCCGTCTACCGTGCTATGTGCGGGATACAGCGTGCAACCGAAAAAACTTCTACATCAGGTTTTGAATAAATCAAATAAAATTGCGCCCTGAGTGTATTAAATCCGGGATTAATTTATTTTGAAATCGTATTTAACCTTTTCAGAATTAAAAGTACCCGTTTTTATTTTTTCATTATTTTTGTTTTCCAACAACGCAAAGCTTTTAAGCTATTTATATACTTAGAACAGGAAAAAATAACAAAACAGAAGCGCTTTACCTGTCCGTAGCCCCCGTACACCTACAGGCGCCTACAGGCACCTACAGGAGCTCCCGAAGCCTTCCTGCGTCTAACATCAAAGGATATAATTAAAAAGATAGCATCATGCGAAAAATTGAAATTTCATTTGTTAAGGAAAATGTTGTTTTTGAGGGAAGCGTCTCCACGTGGCCGAAACAATTAGATGTAGGAGCAATCCTCGTTAGCGGCGCGCCCATCACGTCGAGCTTTATGTTTGTCTTCGCTTATATTTGTTCTTATGAAAGCTTCTCTAAGGAACGTTATTAAGTTCTGGTCCTCCCCCCTACTTGTTCAATTTCCGCTCGACGAATGTTCCTTTGGTGCCCAACGAGCATATTGTATTGTTTTTGTGTAGTACCTATACTTGAGTTAAGAATCGTAAAGGTTAGAGTAATTTGAAACAAGACGATATTTATATTATAACTATTTTTATATATCATCATTCATCGCCCACAACGTTGTCTACGTGTGGACAGTTGGGCTTGAAATGGAAAATGGATCACGGTTGGATACCGGTCACGAAGGTATTTCAAGGATTCCTCTCTTAGAGCTTATCTACAGTCATCAGTGCAGTGTCTATCACGATGTACAAGCCGCACAAGGCAGGGTAGGGCGGGGCAGAGGGAACCTCGTGTTGAGATACTCCACTTTCCGTTACGTATATCCGTTGAATGGAGAATAAATACACTTATAGTCTATATAATAGCAAGAACAGAACACAAATATCGTGTAAACTCGCTAACAGCTAAACTTTACTAACGACACCATACAAACTGCTCCCTCTCGTCGAGCGTTCAATACACACACACACAGACACACATACACATACAGTGTCACACACACACAGATAAGCGCACATTATTTTAATTCGCACAAACTGCGTGTACTTCAGTCAGCTTGTTACATCGAAGGCGGACTGGGTAAGGTGGATATGTATGTGGAGCTAATAACTTCGCACTGAGGTTTCTTAAAACCTTTAAATATCATGGACATAGTATAGTTTTATTGTATAGCAGAGGGGAAAGGGGGACAGGGGGGCAGGGGGAACTTAGTAAAGACACTTCATTTCCTCGAGGCATTGCGTGTTGATACCTGAACAAAGAAGTGGAAATATTAAATAATTTCTTTCCACGAGTGGTAACTGAACCTACAACCGCCTCTTTTACAGTCATACGTATTTCCTAAAGCACCACAACGGCCTTTATTATGGCGTAGAATATTTTTATTATAATATTTACTTTACGTAGAATTTTTGTCAAAACTAATGCTTTGTTTTTAGTGGCCAAGCGAAAGTGATTTATTTAAGTCAGGGGTTACTAAAATGATAATCTGAAAATTTTTACAATGTTTCTTTTTTTATGAAAAAGTAATCGTTTTGTTAGTACTTTACATTTGTATAAAACAAGTTAATGTAAGCCATTACATAACGAACCCACAGTTGTCGCGCTTGCAGGCGGATGTAATATTACAAATACGTTAACAACGTCGCTCGTCTCACAATCTCCATTCACGAAGACCATCTCTCGCTTAAAACATTAAGAGCTCGAAGCTGCTTTCTCATCTTAAGAAATATCCTTTATTTAAGTCATAGTAAGTTACGAGTAAATTTCAATTGCCTTTAAGCTAAAAGGAAATATATTGTGTATATTTTTGCATGCAAAAGGACATGTCCCTTCCACAAAGAAACTCAGATTGTTCCTAAGTTGGAACTTACCTAATTTAAATAAAATGGATCATGTAGATATAAGTTTTAGTTTCCGAGGAATTTGTAGACAAACATATAAACACACAAGCGGACCTATACTTACAACATTTAAAACTCTCATTTGGAAATGTAAATAAACCATCTCACTCAAATAGTATCTTATTCCAATAATATCACATACTCGTACATACATTTGAAACTGATAACTTCCTTGCTTTAAAATCAACTAAACAAAATTATTAAATGAATGGCTTATAATGAAATGGCCCCACACCCGTCGCGTCGCTCGACACCCGTCGCGTCGCTCGACACTCGTCGACACTCGCCGACACTCGCGGACACTCGCCGACACTCGCCGACCCTTCCATAGTAGTAAAGTATGTTGAGATGAGAGCATCCATCCCCGAAGCTCCATTTTTCAATATAATCTCTCGTCGGCGCGTCTTCGTCGATGAGATTACAAACTTTTCAAATACTTTAAGCTTATTGTATTTTCCGCTCGTTGAAGCGTTATATTGTAAAATCCACAGTAATACTATGTATGAGGAACGGAGTGTCTTAACAAGGTTCCCTCTGCCTACCCTGCTGTGTGCGGGATACAGCGTGAAACTGATTTAAGGTATTCATGGTTAAATATATTATTGCGCCGTAATGTAAAAGTATGCTTGACGACAATTTACTACAACTCTCAAGTATGATAACAGATCTTTGTAATCGAGTCGAGAAAGATGATGTTTGAATCACTTCTTTTGGTTGGTTCTTAAAATATAATATTAATTGAAAATTCTGATTTCTGTATTAAAATATATAGCAAACATTAGACATTTTTCTGTCTAGGCATTGAATTTTGAACTATCGCATGTACAGTCGACGATTTTCGAATTACGCTATTTGGCTCATTACTTCATGTAATGTTCAATAAGCAGTTATTCCAACAAGTAGTTCCTTAGATTATAGCATTCAAACAGACAATAATATTAATATTTTTTTTTGTTTTATACATTCAATAGTATCTATTTGATTAAAATTTTAATGTTTTATAAACTTAATTTGATTATCTTAATAGGAACAAAAATCATTGAACACATTTTTTTTAGAGTAAAATTATCAACTGCCATAAACATAATGTATCTATCAACACTGGAACGTGACATATGTAGGTCTTTATCAAATCAAATATACTTATTAGCTTACTTCACATTGACTTAAACGAGCCTATAACAAAAGAAATATACATTTTTATTAAAAACTGAGACAGTGACAATTATAATAAAACACATTCAGGCGACACTCGGGGGGTGAGGATAAATCCTTTGTGGGTATGAGTCCCCCCGCAGCGCGAGGGGCCTCGCTCTGGCCGCAGGAATGCCTTTGCCACGGGCCTAGAACAATTAAAGAAGCCAATTTTGGGTTATAATAAACTTATATCATATTTCAGATTTTATTATAAAATGCTCGTTTTATTATGATTTAAATATGGATTATCTTGTATTAACAAAGTTATATTATCATCTACATAGTTCATCTATTTACAGAGGTTATTGTGGCACAGTAGTAGAGTATCTGATTGCAAATACGAAGATTGTAGATTTGAATAAAAAAGATAGAGAAAAATAAAGTCCCTCTGCCTACTCCGCTACATGCGGGAGACAGCGTGAAGCTCAAGAAATACATATATCCTCAATTACAATAAAAATATCAACTTCCATTGGAGAGGTCAAAACTGAGTCCATACAAGTAGAGCGTTCTCAAATAAACACGCAGACGCCCAACGAGCTGAACCCTTAGTAAATACACTTTGAGTTGGTTTCCTGTTTCATTTCATAACTTATATCGAACTCTGAAATATTTGTGTATTTACTTCGAGAGGAATATGTATTGAATTCTGATGAATGTTTAGTTTGAAACGAAAATATGAAGCTACTTGTTCTAAATAAGTGATATGAAGTAAATTAAATGATACGAGTCTCGTGCTGTAATATTATTGCTTTTCAGAATGTTCTAATAGATTGCTTATTTAAATAATTGTTATTTAACTTTTTTCTCTTGAAACTATCATGTTGTACCCCACACATAGCAGGATCGGTAAAGGGAACCTGAGACCCATCAACACACTTGCGTTTCCCACTTTCGAATTTTGGAGGAGTTGTGTGTTAAGTGAAGGAACTCGATGTTGAACTTTGCCTCGTTACCAGAGCGAGGAATTGAAAACATTAAATAGAAAATAAAAATAATTCAAGTCAACGTCACGTCTTCTTACCGAGCGGGATTCGAAATCACATCCTTCGCGCTTACAGCTGCTGTTACCTTGGGCTACAATGACCTTACCAAGTACGAGTGGCACAGAATATTAGTTATTAAGAATGTCAGAGACTGAAATGTAATTACTCGCAGCAATATCCGGCCGCTGTGCTCTCTTTTTCTCTCTCTCTCTCTCCGTGTGACACGAGCACATATTAGAGTAACATCGCGAGCTTGTCTCGAGGTACTGGGAAGTGGGAGGGCAGGTGATCGCCGGAACTTAATTAATGCTATTATATGAGGCGGCCTTTGAGCGTCCACAAAGTGCCTCCTCCGCCTCTCATCGTCTACATATAATTGAAATTTCGCCTTTAACATAAGTTATTGCTAAATAATACGTTACAGAGGGAACTATTCGAGGCCTCCGGGAGGCCTCCGGGGGGCCTCGTGAGGCTTGTATGCAGAGTACACTTGGAGCGTTAATTAATAATGACGAGCCACCGTCGGGCCTCGCGGGTGAACAACCAGGTTATGTTCTCTTTGTCTTTGCTCTTATTAACTATGTATGTGTAATATTTCATCTTCACGTATTTCCCAGAGGATATGAAGAGAACATGTAACCCACTACATTATCCCTGGAGAGTTTAATTTTAACTTAATGGAATGAGTTCTTTTCATTTTCTCTCTCTGATAATAAGGCAAAACGCAGCGTTGAGTTCCGCCAATCAGATTCAGTGCCTGAACGGAGGAAAGAGGGAAGGGAGTATCTTAACCTCTGCTATAAACAGATCAGGCTGAAGAAATATACTTCAATTAGCTTAGAAAGCTCTCAGCTAATAATGAAATAAATTGTTACTCTTAGTTATTTGGACAGAAGCACGCATAGGCGACACCCCAGTACATCCAGACCTTTATATCTTACCCACAAAGCAAGTAGGGTACATGTAATATAATAGCGTGTTGAAAGCAGAAGCTAAAGAACCTCATTCCGCGCTTGTTGTGTTTCACTCATTTAAATGAAATTAAATCCGCGGTTGATGGCGTCTCGAGGCGACGTCGAATAAATGTTACTTTTGTTTTACGTTCTGTTTGCGCTCTTGTAATTAATGTACGAATACATTTACTAATGTTGTGAAGAGGAGAGGAGGAGACACACTATACTGTAAATGAAATTGATAGGAATAGATTTGAAGATGGCGAGAATAATAAAATTACTTGTATTATCTACTAACTTTTACCTGCAGCTTTGTCCCTGTGCTAAATGTATAAAAATAAGAATTTTGTTCAACGCGACTCTGACAAGACTACCGTACAACTGTAACTTAACCGAGTTGCTTTTTACCACTATGATGGTCGCGTTGGTCTGGCCCTGTACCTCGTGGACCATTAGTCCCTAGGAGCTCGTTTCCCTTTCCCGTCTCTGAAAGTGAGCTATAAAGTCACTTTGATATTTTTAATAAAAAAAGAATATACTCCCCTTTTGGAACAGTATATACCGGGGTATAACTCTTGTAGGGCACAGCCAGCATTCATGGGACTCCTTAAAGTCAGTAAATACAGCAAGTTCTGGCTGACGCTTAAAATTTATGACGGCATACAGTAGAACATTTTTTACAGGTTCATTTGGTCTATATAGGGTAACTGGTTTACGTCTCCGATTTAAGACTTTCTTTTGCTCCGGAAATTCTGGTCTCCTCACCTCCTATCACCTCAACCTCACTATCGCTCCAAAATGACCATAATATCTTTTTAAAATTATCTTTTGTTTTAAAAGATATCTAAATGAATACAAAATACCTGAATACATTTAATTACAAGAAGAAATTTATTTTTATAAAAATAGACAGGTTGATCGTCAACTGTCAACAGTAGTGGTGTAGTCCAGGAGGAGGAGGAGGACAGACCGCAGCTCGTAATTAATGTCATCATGCGCCGCCTTTGAGCCGAGACCGACAGCTTTAGCGCCTTTGGAAATTGTTCTACACAAGTACTAGATACTTTCAGGTCCTAGTAAATATATAAATTCTATACAAATGTTGATTATTTCTTTGTTACAAAATTTTATTATTTTTAGCTCTATGTACTTTAGCTCTACAATTTTCTTCGTAGTAATTTTTCTACTGAGAGAGCATTAGCATCTCGAGCAAAACAATATTAGTGTGAAGTCACTTTGTTTTTTAATGTATATACACTTAATCTAGGTTGAGAAAGCCAAAATAGTGCATTGTTAGTATAAAAAGACGATTACAATAATTTACGATGTCATTGACCGTCGTCAATCGCATTTAGAGCCAAATGTTGACGGATTCTTTCCTTTTTTTAGTCATATGCCATTGAATTTACCACCAGAATATGAATATTCCTTTTGAAACCTTTATTCATTTGGTCGTTTGTTAGCATTTTAATAAACCTGAGCAGCACTGCAGTCTGCCTGCACCCTGCACAGTCGTGTTCTCGTAGCGCCGGACCCGGGCCCGCGTCTAGTGCCGCCGCTGCTAGTGAGCATTCTATTCATAGAAACTCGAGTTGTGTTATAAAATAGTTAAAAATTCTCAATGGAAAATATTTTATTTATGCCAGTTGGTTGGTTGTTAGAATATAGAAACTAACTAGTAAACTGTGTAGAAATTTAATATAGTATTCCCCCTTTATTAACAACTAGCGGCCAACGCCCCTTCTTCCGCTTGAAGTGTATTAAGGAATAATTAAATGCATCTAGTGTCTGTAAGAGAGATTTCCGACCAATTCTTATCTCGTGTGTATTAGAGGCGTATCAACAAGTGTCCCTCGACAGCACCGGCGCTCAATGGACGCCCTGAACAACGCCACTTTGTTAAATCAGAGAGGGCGATTCATTTGACGAGCGCTGCTCTTTAAATACAATGTTGTCAAATTACTCTCCAGTAAATTATTCCAGCGTGTTTACTAAAATACGTATTAAAGAGAAAATTGCAGCGCATATGATGTGAAATGCGACGTACGTGTCTCGTATGAAATATATAATAATATGGGGGCACTAGGCGCGCGCGGAGGCGTTAAATGACACATTCCGGGAATGTCCGGGAACGTTACCTTTTGTAGCCACTTGTGGAGTTCGTGTAATGATGTGACGTGACGCGCGCCACCCCTCTACCCCTCTACGCCTCTACCCGCGCTACCTGTCTCTGTTGTCAACAATAAATATAAGATACTCTCTCGAATGTCTACCGTTTTCAAAATTCACCATAATAATTTACTGCAAAATACATTAAGACGACAGTTTAGTCGTGGTTGAATTTTCATCTCTAGTTTTTTAGTCTTAAAGCGCATATTATCGTAGCAACTTTACCTTTAAATATTTCACTAGGACTGTTTGTAGACTCTTTGTCTTACTTTGTCACGTCACTCGACGTTACGCTAAAACTTTGATATTCTATGATATTTATTCTTCATTATATAAATTGTACTTAAATTTGAATATAATTGTGATAATTTAGATATAAGTTATTTAAAAATGTTGTGGCTTTCATTTATTTTCTCTTAATCATTAGTAATGAGATATTATTGTTAGGTGAAAAATAGAATATTTTTTACCCATTCCAAGTATTAACAAACGTATATTATCGTAGGAGCTTCGGGGAATCTTCTTATAGTGCTCCCTTACACCCCTCGTTGTTCCTGAGGTTAGCACGTTCAACGAACAAACAACAAACTCTCCCACTTTACAATATATCAGTATAGATGTTTCAGAAGTTGCAAGTGTGTGAACGTACTCATTAAGTCGTACCTGTAATTACTTTACTCGTGTCTTAGTTCTACTTTGTTAACTACAGATGAACCTCAGCTTCTCAAACTATGCTATAACGAGCTCTGATACTATTATTACTGTCACGGCATAGTTTGAGGATATCTGTATGCGATTTAAATCAGGAGTGGATATTTATGTATGCTTAAAACTAGTCGATGCCAGCAACTCTGTCCGCAAGGTCTTTATGACTTTTAAACGAAAACATGAAAGTCAGATCATCAGAATATGTATAGGTATTTTTATTATTTTCCACAACAAAGATTGGCTGTAAATAGGTTACAATTGTAAAAGAAAGTGATGTATCATAACTGCTTTATTTATAGGGATTCTGAAGTACCTAGTTGCGGCGTAGCAGGCTTAAACGCTTTTATTTAAACAGTTGCTCGTCTCAACCTACAAATAGAATCCGAATTATAATCTGATTATTCCAATCAAAAAGAATAAAATATGACTTGTAGTTTATGGGAAATTTATGTTTATAATATGTAGATTAAGAACATGAAAAATGTTTGACGAAAACACAATTAACATAGTAATATAATTATGTATATTGTTGTGTATTTAGTATACTCGTATGTGCTGTTCATTACGGCGGCCACAAGGTCGACATCTCTTCCAAAAAGGTATTCTAATTGAATAAGAACCTCGCTCTGACTAGTACGAGTATGTTCTAATTTTTTTCTATTTCCATACTCTCATGAACCACTCTACCCTCTTCTGTAAAAGCTCGCTCGCGCTCCTATTCAGTGCCATTTTGACATAATCATTTAAAGTAGGTTCATTTTGGCCTAATGAAAGAATTTTTCAAAATGCGTAAAATATACTCTTGGTTTTACGTACTTGTCCATAATAATCCTTATACATGTGGAAACAGAGTTGATATTCGCGTTGCACTACCCACGAATGTGGGTTACCATACACGGCCGCTTCATTACCGCTAACGAGTGAGTGCGTTATCGTTAGCTGCTTCCTGCGCCGCGAGTGTCTGAGTGTCTGAGTGTCTGAGTGTCCGTGAGACCACAAATACACTTTTTATATTGACTATCTTTTGTTCCCGAGAGCACTTTGTTGGCAATCCGAGCGTGAAGCCGAATGTTGTCGCGAGGGGATAATGCGTAGGCTGATGAGTGCGCACCTCGCACGTCCCCCGCGGGAAGTATCTCCTCTCCTCGCTTGTGTGATCATATAACATACGCAATGTTATATGAAGGTTTTTACACATTAAATGAACTTAAATCTGATTTATTGTGTATATTAAGTGGTGCAAAGTGGTTCAAACGTCGGGTTCCCAAAAATTGTTAAAACTAAATATACTCGATTTATTTCGTTTAATAGTTATATTTTAAAGGCAAAGACTCATTACAAAGTTTATTATTTCAATTTCAATGACTATGTATGTACGCAATAAGGGCTGAAGGAATATTTAGATTTTTCTATATATATATGTATGTGCCTCCTATCTGATAGAGGCACCGGCCGCGTCTACTCGTGCGTGAACATGACACGGGCCCCCCCACGAGGCACATGTGGCTCGGTCTCACATACGAGTATACCGCGTAATATACGATGAACTGATTTCTAGTTCATATGATTATAATTTGTTTTAGGCTTCAATCAATTATACACTAGATAACAGATTGCATACAAATACGGCTTTAAAATATGGCACCAGTCGATATAAACAGAAATTCAAAATATTATTACACACAGATTTATGACATAAGAAAATTTCAATCAAATCCAACCTTATAACAAGGCTTAGTTTCGTATTTTAGAAACATTCGTATTTTTTTGCAAAATACAAGAAGATTGGCAATAAAATACAATATCTCTAAAATGAACAGAAATTAGAATAAAGAGTCTAATTCACATTAAGATAAACGCAGTAACATTTAGAGAAGTTAGAGAATACAGGAGTTGGATGCCGTACTGTAATCACCTAAATATGTTTTATGATTGTACAAATCTACAATCAGAACACTCAGCGAGGCTTAACCAGCCACATCCCAATGTAGCACCAGCTGAGGTTGAATCGATACAGAACACAGGGGGAGTCCTCGCCAGGCTCGCGCTCGTTATTTAAATGCCCATTCAAAAGAACCCGCAACCACTCGCGTTAATGCGACATACAATTGTAACAGTATTGAAGCTTTTAACTTTTCCAGTTTAAATCGTTTAACAAGGATCCCATTATAAGGACACGTAGTACATTTTGCGCTGCACTTGCCTTATGAAGATGCAATACTGACGAGAATTCAATTATTCTTTAAATAGAGCTTCTTATTGTAATAAACTCAAGTCCTTGTTTAATTTAATAAATGTGGAGAGTTTGTTGAGGCCAGCCGTGGCGCGGGGGTCAAAATGTGACTGTAAAACTGACTGGATGTGGGTTCGATCCCCACTCGAGAAGATGAAATATTTATGTTAATATATATAATATTTTAATATCTTCGCTCTGGTGTCGAGGCAAAGCGTGGCGTTGAGTTCCGTCACTCAACACGTAATATGTCCAGAATTCAGCGGAGAGTGGGGAATGGAATGTCTCAACACTAGGTTCCCTCTGCCTACCTTGCAATGTGCGGGATACAACGTGAAGCTGATTTAATTGTTTAATAAGATTTTTGAAGAATTTGATTGCTTGAACGTGTTAAAATAAGTGAGAATTTTTGACTATCTATACTTCACCTCAGGACCGTCGCGTCGGAACGTCGGAACCATACATTAACCCTCTCTTTCAAAAATGTACTGACAAGGAATTATATTAGTTTTGTAAGAGCTTACCTACTCGTCATTTAATAGTGAGGACGGCTGTTGAACTTTAGCGGCGTACCGTTAACGTAATATACTTGTATAACGGCGTATCCTTTACATAACGTATTAAATCTGTCGCCCGACGGCTGGCGGCTGACGGCTGACGGCTGACGGGTGACGGGTGACGCCTCTGACAAGCGGTTACAGAGAGCTCGAGGACAAGTAACGCAAATCAACACATAAAAGTAACTTGCGCCTCGTTTTCTCAGGAATAAGTTTGTTTTTCCTTTGAAAAGTCCTCATTCGTTAAAGCAACCTGTTTTACAACTTCGTCGTCGACGTCGCGGAGTGTTGAAACTTATATGATTCACAACATTTGTGCGTAATTAGTGAGTGGGAGATAAAATTATCGCGCGGCAAGTTAAATGCCTATTTAAATTAGTTTGAAGTAAGTGTCGCGTGGTGGTGTCGATGTCGCTGCTCTCGTAGAGCCGGCGCGACACCTCCGACTTGCTATCTCTAAGTTTTCACGAGCATTTAATTACTTTGAAATGTTCGTAACGAGCTCTATAACAACATTAGGCAACACTATTACTGTAGTAATGACGTAATTATATTAGTACGTACACACATACTCGTGAGCTCATTTTTCTCGCACAAAAAATATGAAAATACTGTATATCATCAGTAATATTAATATTTCAAAGCTCTTACTCGCTTATTTCTATAACGGAGGCTAATCTTGAATACGCCTAAAATATTATATATAACTGTTATTTCTCATAAAATATATTAGTATTTATATGCGTTATTTATTTGGTAATGTATATATGTATTATGTATGTTATCATCTTACGCACAGCAGAGTAGGGAGAGGGAATCTAGTGTTAAGACACTCTGTTCCTCTCTTTCCGCCGAATTAATTTTTCATTTTTCGCGGAACTCAACGCCGAGTTTTTTGCCTCGACTCCAGAGCGAAAAAATGGAAATATAAAATTAAATATATATTTAATTTCCTCGAGTGGGGATCGTTTACAGTCACACTTTGTGCCGTGGAACCACGACTCTTTCACTTCTCGCGGTGTCCTTGCTACTAGAGCGAAGAGTTGAAGATATTGATATATAATAATTTATTTCTCCGAGTAAGAACCGAGCTCACAGTCACGCGACATCGGCCGCCAACAATTAACACAGTTAGGTTATCTATATATATAAAATCGAAAGGTCACTCACTCATCACGAAATCTCAGAAACTACATGTGCTAGGAATCTCAAATTTTGCATAGGAGTTACTTATAGGACGTAGGTGCTCGCTAAGACGGGAATTTGCAATATTCGACTCCTAAGGGGTTGTTTTTGGGGTCGAAAGTTTGTATGAAACTTCGTTACTACAAATGCTAGGAGTCTCAAATTTTGCATAGACGTCAAGGACGTAGTCATGGAGACAGAAATTAATAATAACATAGTTCACGCGGGTGTAACCGCGAGCGGGCCGCTAGTTATTTTATATTTCTCTGGATCGAGTGAGCACGGCCTACGTCTGTCACTCTGTGCAAGTTCGAGTTTGCAATCGGGCTGGACTCGGTAATAGGATTTCTTCAAATGAAAAATATCCTCGACATGTTCAACGTAATCATTTTTATTGAAGTATAAATTATGAATAAAACAATCAGTAAAATGACCTTGACGTAAGATATAAATATAATAATTTGGTTAGCGTATGAATTTAACTTGGTATAAACAAATAACCTGTTTTATTACTGTGCCATATACGAGTAAGTAATAAGTAGTACATATCCATCCTCATTATCTCACATATGCCTGGATAGGACATTGTACATAATGACCCATACATCACTTAGTCCATTAAATATACAATGGATTAAACCTTAATAATCGCTATTGCTTTATTTGTGAAAAGAAAGTAATTTTCAGAATTCATTCAGTGAAATTAGAAATATTCAATTATAATTTTTCTTAAACATTTTTTTGGCGTATCTACATTATTACGAAGTGCAAACTTGTAACCAGTAAACTGAGTGAACGTTATGTCAGTTATGACATTTACGCTTTGTCATCTGTTGAAATAAAATAAAATAGTCTTCGCCATATAAGAGAAGCAGCTTCGCGCTTTTCCCATATATCAAGAAAGAAAATCCCGACGTCTAATTCTGAGATATTGCGCGTTGAGTGGCGCAACTCAACGCCACACGGTGTCTACTAGTGCGGAGAAATAATAATAATTTAAAATATACCAATAAGTATCTCATCGACAGACGCTACCAGTAGTATAACAAGTGATAAAAAATAATAACTACAATTTGATTAGCTCTATACTACAATTCTGCTTGTTATCTATTTTAGAACAAAGGAATAAAAAATTTGGGCAACATTTAGTCATTTAGGTAACAATTGATCCGCTGCGGTTTTCAATAGGTCGTACATAGAGTACAGCGTACAGAGTACGACGCACGAGGTGAGTCGACCGCAGCCAGGGTTAATTAATGTCATTACACGCCGCGGCCTCTGTGAGCAGAGTGCTTGCTCACCTCGATTTGTCTGCCGGCCTCCGCCCCCACCTGCTGCTACTACCTGATACTCTAGAGTCTAGAGTATACTAGAAAAGGGACATTTAGTTAATATTTTAGTTTTGGGTGAAGCTTACTATGTACTGACTATTTATATTAAAACTATGCGAAAAGAACATTAAAAATATATATTTCCATGTATATATTTTCTTTTGTCATTTATAAAGTCAACTTGTAGGTATAAAACGAATTCTAACATTCTATTGACATTGACATATCGACGTCTGATACAACGTGTGGGCCGCATCTCGTATTCTGTAAGTTATTTATACGAACATACATAAATACAAGTATTATATAAATTATTAAGTAGGGAACGAAGTGTCTTAACACTAGGTGACTCCAGTCGTGTCGCAGGGGTATATAAAAGCGTGACTGCAAACGTGACAGCTTGTGGGTTCGATTCCCACTCGTGGAAATGAAATACATATTTATTATTTTCATTACCTCGCCCTGATGTTCAGGCAAAGTGCGGCGATAAGTTCCGCCATTCAACACGCAATGGCTCCAGAAAACGTTGGAAAAAGGGGGACGAATTTTCTTAATATTAATTAATATTAGACTTAATATTAGATTCCCTCCCTTTGCTTGCTCTACTGTCTGCGGGATACAGCGTGAAGCTGAAAAAAAGTGTTAGTTTTAAAATGTTAGTATTATCTATACTTACTATAATATAATAAAGCGGAAGAGTTTGTTTGTTTGTTTGTTTGAACGCTAAGATCTCTGGATCTACTGGTTCGATTTACTTTGTTTTTGTTTTGTATGAAAGCTGCATTCTTCAGAAGTGCTATAGGCTATATAATATTACATTACACATATTTACTAATAAATTAAAATACTTTCTAATTTGACATGCAATTTATTCTGCCATGTTAATAACAACCGTCGTCGCTACGCAACCGTTACCGCGTCATTTTGATATTCATCCTTACGAAAATAAATATAATAGTCATTTTTTTGCATTTCATCTAGATTGAAATTATATTTCTATAGAAATTATATTCTTATATTTCAAGCAGGCGTAGCCGCGTCCGGGTCCGCTAGTATTTATATATGCAATGTTAATTTAAGGAAAACTGAAGCGTACATTAGGTTCACGTCAAACGCACGAGAGTGGTAGCGACGTGTTACGTGTAAGTTACGTACGATAATTACTTCGCTTTATACTTAAATACATCGCTGTATATGAACAAGATAATGTGATGTTTTTTTTTACTTCTACTTTTCTTGGAGATGATAAGAGTTTATATTTTAATAAATACTATTAAAGGCACAATTACAACATTACGTACAAACGTTGCAAGTTACCTGTAAATAAGAGGAACGACAATAACATTTAAGTATTCGTCTCTCTCTTTTATCTATTATTTTTATCCACTCTGCTTTGGTTTATAGCAATTAAATATTCTCACATTACTTTCATCTTTACACGTATTTTCTGTTTTATTCCTTCTACGTGGCTGTCAATTAATTATAGATATCTGACGGCCATATGTATATAAGTATATACCTATACTAACATACTATATAGAAGACACTAACACTCCGTTCTTCATCATGATGATTATGAATATGACGATTATCGTCATGATCATTTTCACGTTCTGTAAAACTTTAGGTTATTTAAGTCGTAAGTCGTGTTATATTTTTGTATATATTGCCGCCTTTTTAAAAACAATAAATATTAAAAATATATTTACATTTTGATTTGATCGGTTTATAATTTGGAAATCGTATCGAAATAGAGCAACAAGAGAGCACCAAATGTCATTTATAACAAATATACAAGCATTAAAATAGAATGTAGGTTACATTTTTCGACCGCTGTATTTATTGTCGTAGCACGTAGCACGTCTACGAGCGTAGCAAGTGTCGTAGCGCGGAGCTACGAGAGCTACGGGGCTACGGCTATAGGAATAGTTCACGCGATAAAACACGACGTTGTCGAGTTGTACGTGAGGCTCGTATCTCTTGGCAGAGAGCGGGCGCGTCTGACAAATAACATTCAAACTACAAATAATAAAAGCATTTATTCTATTTATTAGCCAATATTCATTTTTATACATCACTCAATACAGCCATGCAATGTCTCGCATTCGGTCGGAAAGTGGAGGATGGTGTCTCTTACCACTAGGTTACCCTTGTCTATCCTGCGAGAGAAGCGTGAAGTTTAAGAAACAAATTCTCCAGGATTAGTCAGCACCGTAAACAGATGAGTAAAGGGCATAAAAAATTAGAAAATCAAAATGTAGTTCGTATAGGTCATTCATAGACAAATCCAACGACGGTTCTTAGATGAAGTAAAGAAAGTGATAAAGGGTATTAACAAGAGTAATTTTAGATTATGTAGACGTCTAAAGAAGGCAGAAATAGCTGTTTTATTTTAATTTTGAAAAAAAATACAGTAACTTCACTCTACACTAGTAATTCAAAAGATCAATAAATATTTTACATTTTTCACTTTTGATACTTTTTGTAGGAACCATCGTAATATACTGTTGATGTGTACATCATTTACTATGTAAGTATTGTGTTTATTGAGAAACAAACCACAACAGAATATATATTAAATGAAGACATTAATCTGATGAAATATCTTAACCGAATGCTGCGTTTTAAAATATTTATCAACAGAGCGGAGCCCCGAGGGCCGCCAACAATGGGGGCAAGGCTAACACGGCGGTGATCCCGCTAATGCATATTAAACTACTAAATATAACCATTGAGAATATTTGTAAGACCTATACAAAATACTCTTACAAAAGTTCTATATTTTTGATTTGTATCCGGAGCTATTCACGAGCGTTGCAGTCGGCTTTAATACACCTCTCTTAGAACTTTTCCGAACACGTTAATGTAAATGTGTTTTATTTCACTTCGTTTACGTTTCTGTTTACATTTACAAACACGTGCACTCCTCGCCCGCCCGTAGTGTCCCGGCCTACTTGCGGCGTGTGTCGTAATTGCATCATTAATTAGTGCTTTAACATTATAAATCAGTAAAGATCGTAATATTCCACAAGAAGAGACAGGAATACAGTTTAAAATTGGGAACACCCAAACCTTAGTTTGTTTGTACTTAATCCGTTTTTAAGTTAAAGCCTGAAATACAGTAGTATGAATGACAGCGCCCGCACACGCCGCGCTGTCCCACTTTCCGCTGTAATCTGAACTGAATAAACTAAAATGGCCGCCGTCACCGGCAGATGAACTCTCCTCTTCAATAACGGCTGCATCTGAAGCGGCGAAAAATGTATGATCTCGAAATCGCCAATTTTAACTCATATTAAATGTTACGAGAATCGAGGACGCGTTACGTGTAACGACTTATTGCACTATACATACAGGCGGCGAGGCCCGGCGAGGGCGGCGAGGCCCGACGAGGGCGGCGAGGCCCGGCCAGGGCGGCGAGGCCCGCGCGGCTCACTTTGTGTTTTATTCAATTATTTTAAAGCAAAACTTTGCACTTTGTACAGCGCACAGCGACCGCTGTATTGTAATCTGAAAATGTAAGTTATATTACAAAGATAAATATTTTTAGTGTCCTTTTAATATTACAGATATTAGAAAAGTCTAATTAATCTTTATCTCTTCTCACGGGGAACAGTTGTTCTACAAGTGAGGCTCTTGAATATTAGAAGTAATACAACATGAACAATCCTGTTCATACAAAATAAAACAAGGAAAATACAAAACATATAAAATGTTCGTTCATTCGTTTTATTTTTTATTTTCAGTCCATTAGCGTTTCATGAAAATATTAATTCGTCATTTTTTTACCAATCAACTATTGTACCGGCATCTCTCTCTGTTGTACGAGTGTCCCAGGTCTACTCGCTCGCTGCGGTGCGCTGCAACAGTACGTGAGTTACTTCGAGGACATATTATTGTTTTTTCAACGAGTCCGATAAAATCCGCAACGACTCGATATTGTCAATTTGTTTTCAGAACAAATCAAATATTTATATTGTGAATGCGTCAACTGAATGTAGCGAACTCAAACAATATTAATCGAATATTTTTTTAATACTTTAATACACATTGAAATTAATATTAAGACGATTTTCTTTCATAGTTTTTTTAATAAAACACCTTATAAGGATAACGTCTGAAAAGAAAACTATACAAAACGATTTATAATAGTTATTTATTAGTAAGAAGTATAACAATTGGGTGGAAGGGCTATAACTCAAGGCGATAGTGCGGGGTGGTGGGGGTGGTAGGAGTAGGGGGGGTAACTGACTCTACCTGAGTTAATCGCTTCCCCTCCATAAAGCTGGTTTAATGCGAGTCGGTGCCGTCGCGACCTCGAATGATAACAAAAGAGAAATATTGTACCATTCGCACCTAAACGGTCGTACGCCGGTTTACGTATAACGTACGTATGGTTCACGTGTATTCCTATTATCCTTTTGTTATTTGTTTTCTTTGTTAAATTATTTGTACTAGTTGTTTTTATTTGCATAGATATTTATTTGCATAGCAGTATAGGCAGAGGGAACCCGGAGACCGTTTCCTTCCCCACTTTCTGCGCAGTTCTGGAGGCAATGCGGTTGTAATCTAAAATTATGCGTGTTATATTGTATTAAATTCAAGCCGTCATCGTTGCGCAGGGGTCTTGACATGACTGTAACGCAACGGTTGTGGGTTAATTGCCACTCGGGGGATTGAATTATTTTTACTCGTTGCCTCGAAAAACTCGGCGGAAAGGGGAAAACCCGCGAAAACTCTGCGTACCCTGCTGTGTGCTCGATATAGCGTTAAGTTGATTTAATTTAATTTTAATATCATGTTACGACTGCAGTCATTCTGAGAGTCAAACCTTGTTTTATTTTAACGGTGGGAAATTCTTTTACGCAGACCATCCGTACGAGGATGGTACTACCCACTAACACCTTGCGGAGCGGAAACCTCTCTAACAATATCTCAACTGAGAATCAAACCTGACTTAACCTGAGAAAATGGATGAAAATAAAATAAACTGTATACAATTTTCCGAGGAAACTAAAAGATAATATAAGATTTCCAGAGATTTCCGACATCATTCTGCCAAATGAAAAAATAAGGAAAACATTTACAATGAATGGAAAATATACGTTGATTTTCTTCTATATATTTTATAATTGTTTAAAATATATTTTATTATCGTACATAGACCACAAAGTAATGCCAATTTTTTATTATTCAAACTATATACGACCTAGTGTACAGTACGTACATACAGTAAAAATATTAGAGCACTAGTGTCGCTGGAGGGATTTTAATCTGTTCTGTGGTTTGGTCATCTCGAGCTCCTGCACTTACTGCGGAGTACAGCAATGCCTTGGAAATGCTTCGTAGACAATCATTAATTCTGCTCCGCGGCCACGGAATCTCCATTCCGTAGAAACGGCCGCACTGCGAGTACAAGAGAACGTTTTAACATGAAATTAATTATGCGCGGAATGTAATTAACTTTTTGAAAATATTACGTGCGCTCTCCTCTTAACTGTGAAACTTTACTTGGAAATGTGAAATATTCTGATTTAATTATGTTATAAGAATAGATTGTAAGTGGAATTAAATATTTTTTAAATTGATTATTTTCAACTTGGCGCTGTGTCCCGCTTGTAGCAGGTTAGGCAGAGGGAACCGAGTGTTATGACACTCCGTACTCTAATACATAAATAAAAATATTATAGCACAAAACAAATAAAGCTTGAAGTTAAAGTAGAACATTTGTAAATTACAAGACTTACTAAAGTCATATAGTATATTAATATATTTATATAATCAGGATAAACCCTCGAGCTCGGGCGGACAGGGTCTAATGAAGGACAGGAAAAGATTCGATATATTCATAAATCTTTACACATTTCCTCGCGCCCAAAGGTAGCACTGCGCTTGAAATACTTGTGTTTATAGTCAATTGAGGATATTTTTACATTTACCATTTTAACGTAAAGAAAAGCTGGTTATAAATGATGTATATTTTTAAAAATTTTATTTCAATGTTTGTATAAAATTTTGTAGCAGAACTTAATGAGAATTAAAAATTAAAATTGTTTATTATTTTAATTTTAAGCACATCACGATAAATTGATTGGTTAGATGAATCTCTGGCTATCGGACAGGCTTGGCGATACGAGACGAGGGTAAATTTCAGAACGATCCAGAGAATTTTTTTGACTAAAATAATTTATCTGATTAGGCTTATTATTCTTAAACCATCTTTTACTGACGGTACAACCTCATTTTATAATGGTAATACAAAATAGTCCCAACAAAACAAATTAAACTAAAGTTAAACTTTATAATTTTTGTATAGATGAGCATGAACTGAAGAACTTAAGCTCCTCGTTTACTTTGCAATAAAAGCAATGTAGAAAATTAAAATAAATATAATAATGAACATACCTAATAATACTTAACGTACTCGACTCTATAACACTAGCCCACTCGGGGAATTCCCTCAATACCCACTCACACATATGAACATAATACGAAAAATGTCACTAATTAAGCTCACGAGCTTTTAATTAAGAATAACTTATAAAAGTTTAGTTCTGGTCTGAGAGCATACGTTTCAATTAGAATTTAAATAACCGCACTAATTAGCCGGCTGTTCAGGAACGGTACGGTCTTTAATGGAGAGGAAAATACCTGTTTGTTCATAATAATAAAATATTTCTATGAGTCGGCGCGGCGCCTCGTAGCGGGGCCTCGTAGTGGGGCCTCGTAGCGGGACCTCGTTCGCTCCGTGGGGAGGACTCGTTTTAATTGTTGTGGTGGAGGTTTCCCTGCTACGTCTGCCACTTCGTTCATGTTACGAGTACACTATTTATGTTTCAATTCTATTTCAATCTTTTTTACATAATTTATCTCTACATTGTATTTATTTCAGATTACTACGATATTAAAAGAAACATTGTTTAAGATTAATTTAACTGAAAGCTCACCGAAGGCTCTTCAAGCTTCAAGGTCGAATGTGATGGTTATGGGTTCCGTTGAAAAGACATCACTTTCATTTTCCCTACTTTGTAGATATGTCTACAATACTCAAATGTAACGGTAAGCGGGGCAAAGCAGATTTTATAAGGATATAAAGTAGAGGAAATATTTATTTAAATTTATATTTTAATTTTTTCGCTCTGGTGTCGAGGTCGGGGTAATGCCTCCAGAATACGGCGGGAAGTGGGGAACGGAGTGTCTTAACTCTAGGTTGCCTCTGCCTACTCTGCTATATGCGGGATACAGCGTGAAGCTGATTTTGTTTATATAGAGTGAAAAGAAATATTGCAGATAAAAATGATGATGAGAAATAATTACAATAAAAATATCAATTGTATAATATAACCCACCACTCACGCAGGCTCATATAGACTACCAAATCTTTCACGATTCACCAAAACGTCGCTAACGTTAAACAAATGTCGACTTGTTACAAATTAAATCGACAGATTTAAAGAGCAAATAACGCGTAACACGGCAGCTTGCAAATATCTACTTTGCAATTCCACTCGCGTTTGAGCCCCTCCCCCCTCCTGCCCCCCTCTACCCGCAATCGACACTCCTGACGTTCCCGTTCAGCAGACACCAGCACACTCTCGGCACTCGCGACAATACTGGCTAGATAGAGATACCAATGCTTGTATTTTTATGAGCTTTTATGTTATGAGCTGCTGAGCAAATCTTAAAGAAATGTTATTTTAAACTCGCATTCACACGTATCATCATGAAAATAGAATCTTAGGATTAACACTAATGTGTTTATAGAAATTTTAAACATTTTTTCAAGTACTACCCTTAATTTAAAGTAATATTATTATTATTTTTTAGCGTAAAATATTTAAATTTATTTCCTCGAGTAGGAGTCTAGCCCACAACTTGTAGCATTTCCAGTTACACTTGATGGCCTCACTCACTTGATTGACTGCCCTCAATATTCAAATCTTTTTGACAATTTTATATAAAACACCAATTTAACGTAAGAAAGTCCATATTAAATCAAACTGTGTTGTAAATAAAGTCCTCCTCCATACAAGTAGACCGCAGTACTCCGGAGTGGGAACAGTTCTATAGAAACGATTAATGTCGGTTTCCCAAACACACGCGGCTCATTAAACGAGATTTAGCTCAAATATTGAGGCTGAAATACGTAATGAGACAGCCTTCTATAAGCGACACTCGACGTCGGCTGTCACAGTGATCTGTTCAGATTATTATTTAAATAAAAAGTCCATATAATTATTTATCGCGCGGCCGTTGTGACGGTATGATGAAGATCACATCCTCAACACGACATATCTCAAATGCGGGTAAGAAATATAGAACGCACGAGTCGGCGCAGTGAGTAGCGGGATTGCGAAGGATAACAGCCTGCTTCTTTTTTTTGAAAAATATTTGGTCAGATATCATCTCTAACATAAATTTAATGGAAGGAACCCGCGACAATACACTTCTCATAGGGAAAGACGAAACTGGTTTTACACAATATAAACACCCCCTCAATAAGAATGGACCTATTACGTGTACACACAAACGCCACAACTATATTTTTAGGGTAACACCGGGATAGTCGAAAAAGTATCCTAGTTTCGACAATATGGATATTATATGAATCATATTTTTGAATTTTGTGTTGAATTATTAATTGCTTTTTTTACTTACCTACTGACTTTTGAAATGGACTTAAGAAACACATTCCCAATGTTTATTTTAGTAAATAGGATTTTTAAGATGTGGTGGTAGTGGTAGGGGCGCGAATCCCATTGAGGCATCATCCATAGATTTGATAACAAAAAATCGACCTCAAAAGGTTCGATTTCCCTCTGGGAGGATTAAATTATAAGTAATTTCCTCAAGGGAGTGGAAGACAAAGCGCGATGATAAGTAACACCACTCAATAAGTGTTTCAAAGTTGGGCGAAAAAGGTTCCCCCCCCACCACACCTTCTACATGCAGGATACAGTAATTCAAACATGCTTGTATAGCTAAAGTTTGTTTTCATATCTAGACTTCTTGTTCGTAACAGCGTCTGTTCGCACATTCACAAGAATATCGACGAATACAATACAACACAATACAGTACGGCGAGTCGCGATACCAGCGTATCTGGAGAGTGGTGTCGATGTCAATATGAAATAATAAACTTCTTAGGCCTTTATTAATTGCAGTAGTTTACTAAAGAATAATTTTGGATATTGAATGAGATAGCATTTTTTAGTAGTTGTTTTGATGACTCCCAGCTCTTGACTCTCGACTCCTGACTCCAGACTCCCGATAAATGAACAAAATATTGCAAAATGTTGGAAACGGGCGGCTTTTGTGTAATATTTTGAAGGAATTAAATGAGATCTTAATTATAATATAATGTTACTTGAGACTTTATAATGTAAGCCCGTGGTTATGAAATAATTGGCTATTATTGTGGTTCTTGAGCCCCTCGACCTGCGGCTCGACGTGCGCCAGTAAGCGCGACGGTAGTGGGCTCGATTCCCACTCGGGGTATGACATATTTATTATTTTTATTTTCTTACTCTCGTAACGACGCAAAACGCGGCGTCGAATTCCGGCCCCTCAACACGCAATGCCTCAAGAATCAAGCGGAAAGTGGTGAACGAAACTAGCTTGCTTACCCCGCTATGTGCGGGGCACAGCGTGAAACTAAAAAAATCAGTGTTTATCGTTGTATCGTAAACAATACTGCGTTTTATTACGGTAGGCCGTAACTCTTAACGTTCAGCCGACGCGTCCAGTCATCACTTTATATAGAATATACTACTCTGTTGAGACCCGAGTGATGCGTGAGGAGTCATGAAACAAAATAGATCATTTGTGTCAAAATGTATGTTTCGTGTCTATACGTAATCTCCTAAACTACCGCACTGTTGTAGATGGACCT
>JAEBDU010000127.1:57628-118419 GCA_016802625.1 Heliconius numata
CGGACAACAAAAACAAAAAAGTGATTACTTATACTAGATTTACTATACGGATTCTGTTTTTACCTTTTGAGATACGGAACCCTACAAAGGAAAATAATATACTTTATTATTTATTTTATAACTTTAGTACTATGTCCAAAAATTTTATTAAAAGTTTTTATTTGGCTGTAAAGGTTAATCTTAGGAACATGTTTTTCATTTCACTCATAAAATTCTGAAGCTGTTTGCAACACAGCTCAGGAAGGATAAACAAAAACGATTTGAGCAATTGCATGTTGCAACAAGATTCTCCTCATTGTGCCACGTGGAAAAATCTTTAAATCGCCACCGATTTTTATAAAATTTGAAACTTAGAGTCTTAAAAATATATCATTGAACACGTGTTGCATGGTTTATTAGAATTCACCTCTAAGGGTGCAAATAAGCAGGCGAAGCTGCGTGCGTCCGCTAGTATACTTGTAAAAATATTTCATTATTCTGTTGTTTACTTTAACTGTTGCTACTTTAATTTGAATTTGTGAGGAGCCAGTAGAGGCAAGATCTTCGTTTTTTTATAAAAGCTGAAAGTATATCTGCGCATACACTCAAAATCGGTAAATACTATCAGGGAAGTTTGTATGGTGGTTACTTTGGCAATTATTATATAAAATTATGAAAATCTGGCTTCATCTGGCTCTTGGGGCATAACTTTCGTATGACAATTTTTTCTCTGTCACATTGATATCTTTAGTTTATATCAATATTTTTTGTTAAAGAACTTCTCTGCTTCGCAATTATTTTCCACAGGCCAAATAACGAAACAAGGATTTACAATTTTACCGTTGAAAACACTAACCTTTATAAAAGTATTTATCAATTTTGCGTATACTCGTATGATTTGAACCTACAACTCTCAGTTTATGTCTATTAAACAAAATATTATAATTCAATATGATAAGTGTATAGTACATTTATACATACTTCCGACCACCTGACACCTGTATCACCGGGGTGGCGGGCGAGACCTCCCAGAGGTGATAGGCAATTAGACCTGCTCCTCAGTCCCTCAGCCCTCAGTCCTCACGCAGCCTGCGGTCTAATCGAAGTAATCAGCGTCGTTACATTGACGAGTTATTAATGGGTTAGAAATATGTCGTGATTACGTTGTAAACTAATTAAATTCGCTTCAGAACTAACACTAAGATATCGATATAATTAATTAGCTAACAATTTATTTACACCTACTGACATTAAAAATTTATTATTTATTAAAACGCAGCGTTAAGTTTCGCCATTCAATTTGCATTGTCTCGAAAGTGGAATGTCTTGGCCCTACGTCCTTTTTATCTGAGACGACAGTAAAAGTATGTATGCATTGACTTATGAAACCAAACACTGCATGAGTGGATCTGAGGGAAACAAAAAATATTTTAAATCTATATAATAAAATATAATAAAATTGTAACTCATTGCTGTCTGTACATGTAGCATGTAGCAGGGTAGGCAGTTTCCGTTCCGTTTTCCGTTGAAGTTTGCAGACATTGCATGTTAAGTGGCATCAACGCCGCGCTTTGGCTCGACACTAGAGAGAAAAAATTAAAATATTCAATATATAATTTCCTCAAATGGGAATCGAACCACACACACTTTGTCGCGTTTAATCAGTCACGTTTGTACACCAGCGCTGAGACTGGTCTCTTAAAATATTTTAAAAATTATATTGTAAGTTGTTGTCAATTTTATTTATAAAAATTTTTGTCAATATAAAATATTTTCTTTACCAAATTTATATTTTTTTTTATTTCTGCAAAATAATTCTATTGAATTGATTGAACCATTATTTTTCAATATCGTCTTTAAAATGCTAATATTATAAGAACACGAAAGCAACTCATGTGAGAAAATAGATGTTTTTGTAGTTCAGGAGGCGAAGCCGCGAGCAGGTCGCTAGTATTTTATATAATATAGTAGGTATTTCCACTGACATGCGATTGTATTTAAATTGAGTCAAACTAGCGTTTCAAACTGACTTCGCTTGTATAAACACAATTACTCTGTTCAGCTCCGAGGTGGTGTATTTCATAGAATCGTGCCTCAGATTTTAGGTCAGGTTTCCTGCAATATTATTGTGAAAACTGCATGCAATTTCGTGTAGAATTTTCTTTGTAGGTACAAAGAAATAACAAGCTACGAATATACCCTGCCACAAGCTAACTATATAAACTAATATATATGTATGTATATATATATATATATTGGGCGTATATTGCTATATCAGCGTTGCCGGTAAACACCACGGTCGAGGGTTTAAGTGGGTTTAAGGCGGAACGTTGGAAACGGAGTGTCTTAACTCTAGGTCCAACAGAGTGAAGCATATCCATATATGTATACAGAGAGAAAATAACAAGATTTATTTCTCTCTTTTAGACAGTCTGTATAACAAACCATAGAACCAATATAAGTTATGTAATATGTAAATAACCTCTCACAGTCAGTATGTACCGACGCGACGTAGCGGTGAGTTATCATAGAGATTGATTTCTCAATAAGCTGAGCTATCGCATATCAGACTGCTAGTCGACTGTCAATTAGGACTGCCATATACATATATATATATATATAGTATTTGAAGTCAGGTTCCCGAGCATCGAGCATGTATGTATTGAATTTAATTTACATTTCAGTATATTGTGAGTCTAAGTAATTTGTGGACCTGACTGATTTTGATACGATTTTAACGCCCCGTTGACTTGTTCTACAGGTAGTAGATACTGTGCAGACGTATTTCGTATTATTAATTAATTAAATTTGTGTAAAATATTGGAAGTAAGAATATTAATATTTTACTGACATCTTTACACATATATTTGATTGATTGTTTGTTTTTGTAATAAATAGATTATAATTTAATTTAACTTTTAATACCTTAAAGCATTTACTACATACTCCTAATCGATCAAATATTTACTATTTCTAATTACTGAAAACACGAACAATAGAAACAGATATACAATTAGACTTTAGACTCTATCTACGGTAAGGCAAAGAGAGTAGTTGCTGTCTTCTCAATATGCCACAAAATTTAGAGTACCTATATGATAATGAACTTTACCGAAACTTAATGATACAACAGGTGGGATCGTTTAATTTTTTTTACACTTGCAGAATTATTCTTCTTTCCTCAGTCCTACTTATATATATCCACATATGTGTATGTGAGATCATGGTCATGATGGCACAGTGACACGGTGTCTGAGGGTTCAAATCCCACCGGGGAATTAGCTATGTTCATTTTCTAGAGAAAGCAAGCATAACAAGACAAAATTCAGCAGTTCAGCATTCAAGTTTCGCTACCCCACACGCAATATCTCTATAATTGGGTGAAAAGTGGGGACTGGAATGTCTTAAAACTGCATTCCTTCTGCCCACCCAACTAATTACGGGATACAGCGTCAAATTAAAAATTATATTGACTGCTATCCCTAAGTTCCGTCGACCTGACAATTTATTCATCAATAAACAGTTTATTGCCGCGTGTGATACCTGGTACGCCTGCCTGGTCTACTGATCTCCGATATGAGCTGGTAACTGATTACATTACCACCGACCACCGGCCCCCCGCCCCCCCGCCGCGCGTCCCCCCGCCCCGGGCGCTGTCCGCCGATGTTAGCTTTGCAGTTTGTATTGCGATACCTGTAGCGTGAGGCTTTGATGATTAATTATTCTAAGTAACCGGGATTATCTCCAAATTTAAGCCAAGCTTTCTTTACATATTTGTACGGATGCATAATAAATATTATTATTTATTGATAAAAAATTAAAAAATACACAAAAAATATATATGTAAAGACGCAATATTTTTACAGTGCCAGTATACGAAGTATGGAATAAATCAGGCCAGTGGAAGTCGCTCACATCCTTTTCCACCAGAAAAATGCCATATAATCAGTGATGATTTTTAAACAGTTACAAAAACTTTATATTATATTTCAAACATTATGATTAGGCTAAATTGTTTCATTCGTTTGGAAGCTATGGCACAGACATAGACACGTCAAATTATTGATCCCTCTGTTCATATCGGGGGTTAAAGTGATAGAGATATTAAAATATATTTACAGTTACATTTTCATACAAAAAAAGAAAAGTTAATTCCCAGAATTATATTTCAGTGTAACTCAAAATATTACCTTTTGATTTAACTCAAACTATATACTTATAAGTATAAGTTCAAGTGACTATTTCTATTTCTCCTTATTTCTACAGATATTGTAACACGTAACGCGCTTAGCTGTATTGAATTAAAGTAGTCGCCGTTATTGCCTTTGTGAGTTATCTCGTGAGACATACCGTATAGGTATGCACGTGTAATAACTCTGAGGTAGTTTCTACTTCTGATAACAAACTGTAGGTACAGTTATATTTCCAGAGGGTTTTTAATATAATATCTGATATTGGCCTTGGAATAAATACAACTACAGTAAACTACAATATGCAATAAATAATTTGTTAAGTTCGTGTTGTGTGAGGCCAGCCGTGGCGCAGGGCACAAACGTCTGACAGTAAGTGCGACAGGTTGTGGCTTCGATTCCCACTCGAGGACATGAAATATTTAATTTTTCACTTTGGTTTCCGCCACAGAACACGCAATGTCTATAGGATTTGGTGGAAAGTGGTTCCCTCCGCCCACACTGCTATGGGCAGGATAGAGTGTGAAGTTAAAAAAACATGGTATTAAGGTGAAATCCAGAGCTAAAATAATTTATTATAATAATTCCCTCGAGTGGAGATCGAACCAACACTTACTATGTTTACAACCAGACACCGCCTCACTGGACACGAAGACCCTGATATAATAATATTATTGAAATAGTTAAATTGGCGGAAAGTTAAAACGAAAGCTTGTTATTTACGGAACGTGTTAATAAAATATTTACAAGCGAATGAAACTACCAATTAATAGCAATTTATAATATATTATATAACATTTTAAAGGAAAATGTTTTTGTTTCTATATTTTACCGCCGCTGCACTCCACGCTGTTTTCCAATTAATATATAAAATAAAATAAAAATAAATATATTTGTACATACATGGCGCGGCGCTACAGCCGGGCGGGGGGCGCGGGGGGCGCGGGGGGCGGTCGTGGTGGGTGTACTGAACAATATACACAAGCGTTGCCAAACTATCGATTGTTTCGCAATCGATAGTTTTAATCTAAAAAAGCCTATGCGATCGATAGTATCGATACTATCGATTAAAATATCGATAGTCCTACTATCGGACAACTATCGATAGAATATCGATAGCTTATCGATAGTCGACTATCGACCGGCAACACTAATATACACTGTTGTGTCGAAATGCTGTATCAAACTGGACGTGTGGCTCTCATGGTATTGATATATTTTTTGTTTTTGTTATGCTTCAAAATATAATAAAATGTTTTCTTAATAAAAAAAAAACTATAATTTTTGCATATTGACGGATAAACCAATATGTCATATATTTTTCTTGTTCATGTTCAAAAAAAAACAGCCTCAAGCTGTATCCCGCACATTGAAGGGATAGAGTGAAACCCTTGTGTTAAGACACTCCGTTCCCCACTTTCCGCCGGATTCAGGAGACATTGCGTATACACCAGAGCGAAGAAATGAAAATTTAAATTTAAATAAGTATTTCATTTCTTTGAGTGGGCATCGAACCCACAACCAGTCGGGATCACAGACACACAGTTGTGCCCCTGCGCCATGACTGGCCTCTTCTTGTTCATGTTACATTAATAAATAATAAAGTATGTAAATTAAGTAACTAGTACATTATTAAATGTTTCATTCGATATTTAATCATTTAATTAGAGTCAAGTGTTAAACAATGTTTTATTATCATCACGACAACAACATGCAGCTATGATTCTTCTCTCCACATTTCACATTTCTCTCCGATAGTAATATTTATTCTCTGTAAACGCAAACTGTAAGGTTTTCACGGGAATCTTCATGTTTTATACAAATATCATACTCTACATATATTTGCAGCGACAGAAAGCGAAAATATTCATAGAATTCGTAACTCGATGTTTGTTATTCTACTCGTACGTTAAAAATACGTTGTGGAAACTGCTCTGTCGCACTTCTATTTGCATACCTTTGTGGAAGCGGAGAGTCCTTAAATATAACGGGCGCGGTGTCAGAGCGACGGTTGGCAAATGTCTACGCAGTGTCTGGGGAGTGTCGGGAGTGTAATCGCGTAGTGTCAGCGTAGCTGTAGCTGACACATCTGACATTTTGCTGTGTTCCTTACATAGATAGTGTAAAGTAGTAGGAGAGGGAAGTGCGACGCCATCAGTTCACAGCGCGCTTCCGACTTCTGAGACAAGCTTTATTTAACGAGGAAGGAATATATGCTGTTACCTGCTTCTGAACGTCTGCTTCCGTTTCGAGCTCTTGCCATTAAGTATTAAGGATATATTTTCTTAGTTATTTATTATTTTTAAAAGATATTTTTATTTTAATATAGACACTTGTTCCTTATCCGTTTTACAACAACAGATGTAAAGAGAGTATACTCTCTTATATATAACAGTATTATTATTTATGGACATAAACATAATTAATGGCCATTAAGAGTTTAGCTAAGCAACATCGATTTATCGCAGTACAATAAAACGTACTCAAACCGTCGCTCGCGAACAAAATTTCACAAAGTTTTCCTCAAAGAAATTTCAAATTGTAATAATCGCGAATCGCCTATAAAGAGAACAGGAGGCCGCCTTCCGGAAACCGATTGACAGTAAATAAAAGGGGACATCGTTGCGCCCTAATTCTCAAATATTCGACAAAAAATACAGCTTTTTCAGCGAAAACTTGTGAAGAAAATGTTTATTATGATTTACTAGCTTTCGCTACGGCTTCGTCCGTATGGCTGAATAGACGACGACACTACACACCATACACTCAACGTACACATCGAGTGTCTCAGTATGAACGCGAGTGTCTGTAATTGCAAAATATTGTTATGAGACTATACGAGTAAGTAGGGTCCAAGTGTCTAGTGTACACCGCACGGCGCACAACAAACGGTTCCATCAGTTCGTGTATGAACACGTACAGCGACAGGCACAATTTCCGTACATTTATAAATCGACACTACTCAGAAAAACAATACATACATTAATGTCTAAAATGGGCTCTCAACGAAACAGTTGTTTCCTTTTTTAAATAATAGTTCCTAAGATTAGTGTGTTCAACCAAACAAACTATTTTGCTTCTTAATATTGGTATAGATATAGATGTGGGTTACTCTTTTGGAGCGTTGTAGGGGGACTGGACTCATATCAGGAAAGTAAGGCACACAGCGGCGACCTCGCTTTGTAAGTCTCGCCCTAAAATCTGGAGTCAACCTGCTTTTATGGGAACTATTTATATTTTTTAACTTATTAAAATGTTTTTCCATATTTAAAAAACAACATACTGCCTACTAACATCAAAATAAGTAGTAACAAGCATATAAGAACTTGATGTTTGCGTATGCTCAGTGGTGAGTGTGCTCGAATAGTAGACAAGACCGGTAATGTGTCATTTATTAAATTTACCGAGTTACTTTTATTTGGTGAAGTCTCAGTTCTGCTACATTACTCTTTCTTTATAAGCTTCAGTATATTAGAAGTGAGTTTTATAACATTATAACTTGTTATATGACGAAAAGATCTTAATAAATAATCCAAAATGGAAATTTAAACCTTAATAATAATACTGTCAAGACACTCTGTTCCCTTCTTTAAATGGCATTGGAACGGAACTTAACGCCGCTAATTACCTGTAGTAATTAATATACATAATACTAAAATACCAACGTCACCTTGTAGCATTAAGTCTAAAGTCACAAATCAGCAGCATCGTGAGTTGGCTGTCGAGGAACCTTTTCATCTTTGATTGTTTGGCCGACGGCGCTGCCTCTACTACCTTACCGAATAGAGACGCTGAAAGCCGGAACAAGCCTACATCTCTCTCTCTCTCTGTTTCCAGAGTGTACATTAGCATTCTGTAGCCCACATTGCTTGAAGACTTCATCAATATTATATGACGCGTCCACACGCTCGGGCCGGCAACTGGGCTTAAAAAGTTGACCTATTTTTAAATATGCTAAACTTAGACTTTGAGTGTTTTAAGCTTGCTTTCACTTTTTTTCAGATTTACCCAAAACCCCGTATGCAACAGGATAGGCAAAGGGAGCCTAGTGTTAAGACATTCTGTGTGTGTGAGTGTGAGTGGCGAAACTCAAAGCCGCGTTTTGCGTCGACACCAGAGAGAAGAAATGAAAACATAAAATATTTCATGTCTTCGACTGGGAATCGAACCCGCAGCCTGTAGCGTTACACGCTTGTGCCCGTACGCTGCAACTCGCCTCTTTGTTACTTCTTACATTTTTACAAAATTACAAAGTTTAGTTTAGGTTAGGGTTAAATTTAGGTTCTACCAATCAACACACAAAGTCTTAACATTCGGTCCTCATCTCATCCTATCCTATCCTATATCTTATAAAACAAAGTCGCTTTTCGTGTCTGTCTGAACTTTCTAACTCTTCTTCTTCTAAACCACCCAACGGATTTTTATGCGGTTTTCACCAGTAGGTCGAGTATTTCTCAGGGAAGGTTTATATATAGTTTATTATTTGTACATTCTTATGTAAATTAACATAAATACGATAAATGTGTATAAAGTCCTACCCGTTGAGACACTTTCGCGCATGCGCTGCTCTAATGGTAAGTACTACATGAAAATAATGTACTGGAGTATTGTTCCTCTTAATAAGATCTAAAAAAAAGTCCGCGAGAGCATATTATTATCTTTTAAGAATAACGTGTAGTGATCATATTTCTGTCTAAAAATAATAATTTCAATATATTTTTTATTGTGAGCGATATTTTTCCATAATGGTATTAATCCTTATCCTTTAAAATACTTTATTAAATTTCTACGTTAAACGAAGATAAAATTTGCTTTTGACACTATTTCGAAATTGCGAATAGTTTTAGAGAAAAACACATTTAATCGTTGACACATCACGCCGTTTACACATCAACTGTATCGAGTCAAGTTTCACTTATCCCTTACTCTCGGCATATGAATAACAATATTAGTTACGTTGGCCATTTAATGTAGATCAAAACTGTCTTTTACTGTTTTTCATTTTAATAAGTACTTTAGAAGTTACAATATCAAAAAATCCTTGCTGCGAAACGGCTCGCCACTCGCCATGCGTCTGCCGCGCCCACCTGCCTTACACGCATCGGTGGTTCAGTGGTAGAATGCTGGCCTGCCACGCGGGCGGCCCGGGTTCGATTCCCGGCCGATGCATTCTATTTAATTTTCCTCACAGGCAGCTACATAGTGCTTGCTTTTCATCAGGGACAGAATACCCTCTTCAGCATTAACCACAAGCTCGAAAAAAAAACCCGCCTGCCTCTATAGCAACGAACGCGATTTAGATGCGTTTGCACGTATTGGATAATTGGAGTTGAATGTATTATTTCAGTGCGATATATTTGGTTTCATATTTTTTGTAGTAGTTATTAGTAGGTAGGCTTTTGTTTATAATTTCTTCCGTTTAAAAATAGTCATTTAACTATCTAAAAATAGTCATTTAAATATATTTTAATAAGTACTTGAAAAGATTAGTAGCACAGATTTAAAATTACGGTACCTACTAAAAAATCCTTGCTGTGTAAAACAATTGGAAAATCCTTATTGAAACTACGAAAATGCGGGTTGCATTAGGGTTTAATTAATTTTCACATTATCTTAAGTGCTTTGCAAACATACATTATATGAATAATCCAGTAGTAAAAGCGGGCGAAGCCGCAAGGGGGTCGCTAGTTAAATATAAAACTAGACTAGCTCTTACCTGCTAATTGTATTGCGTGGTCAAATGGAAATAATCGAGTCGCCTATGACACACGACATACTCTAAGAACAGTAACTCTTCCTAGTCCCGTGTGTTACGTCGACATCGATTAACGTGAAGGGCCCTTCACGATAAATGACCTATCCATCAAAAAATAACTTTTCAAACCGAACTCGAACCAACAAACTCTACTACTTTATAAGTATAGAATAAGTAGTATAGATGTATAAATACAGATTAACATAAAAAAGTAATTAAGCCTTATTCTTTATGTCAATTAAAACGATACTTTTTTAAAAAACAGAAAGGAATCACTCGCAAACCCGACCGCCGGCGACAGCTGCGCGGGTGTGCGGGTGTGCGGGGACTTAATGAAGAACAATATTTAATGTTATACAGTTAAATCGTTCAATATTCAAATATTTGTACTGTGCGCTTAAATGTTACTCGGGGCAGCGTTATAGTATTTAAAATATGGACATTTCCCCGGTTCATATTATTATCTCGGTTTTGTATCTAAATGTCTAAACATATATTCTTGAATCATTACTATATAAGAATACCCTCGATCGTCATCTTTCAGACAAACAAAACTAGATGAAAATAGGTTTATCCATTTGGGAGCTACGACGCCGTAGGCAGATGTACAGATATACAAGTCAAACTTATAATACAGTCGTAGCGCTGTTATCCGTTAAAAATACGAAATATTGAATAGATTAAGCCTACGAAAGTTACTTACATCCTATCATCTATATATATAAAATCGAAAGGTCACTCACTCATCACGAAATCTCAGAAACTACATGTGCTAGGAATCTGAAATTTTGCATAGGAGTTACTTATAGGACGTAGGTGCTCGCTAAGACGGGAATTTGCAATATTCGATTTCTAAGGGATTGTTTTTGTGGTCGAAAGTTTGTATGAAACTTCGTTACTACAAATGCTAGGAGTCTCAAATTTTACATAGACGTCACTAGGACGTAGTCATGGAGACAGAAATTAATAATAACATAGTTCACGCGGGTGAAACCGCGAGCAGGCCGCTAGTCAACTATAAAATAGCTGATGATCTTCAAATGACTGAACACAATTTTTTGAACGATGATTGAAAACACTAGATCATCAAGCCATTTTTCAAACAAAAAATACTAAATCGAAACAGCTCCATCTGCTTAGGACATACGATGGCACAGACACATCAAACTTATAACAGCTCATGTTTGCGTCGGGAATTAAACACCGGAGAAAAGAGTGATTTGTCACTAAACATCAAAAATATGTTCGAAAAGCCAATATTCCAAATAATAATATAATAAACAATTCAACAATACCACCACCGCCGCAAGTTCGTTACCAGCTATCCCTCACAGTGGGGTGACCACAGGTTTGCGTTAATTGCTTTCCCGGTTCAATAACCATTGCTATCAGATTGAGTCGTTGGGAAGTACTTGGAATGTCTTATTGATCATAGTTGTACATGTTACTTAACGGTATGAGTACAGCTCAGAGAACACTCGTGGAAGTATTTTTTTTATTTCTTCATTTTGGTAACTACTCAACACGAAATATCGGGAAAATTCAGCAATACCTGGAGAACTGAGTATCTTAACACTAGATTTCATCTGCTTACCCTGCTAAGCGGGGAAAAGGGATGAGTATGAAGGGAAATGGATATACTCATAGAGCAAACTTTTGCCTTTCTAGAAGTTAAATTACGAGTAGCGATTAAACAGCAATTTATTTTTGAGATACGTTTATTCCCTTAGTAACTTATTAAGTGATTTTCGATTCAATAAAAATATAAATCACGAAACACGATTGAATCACTAAGTAATAAACACCTTTATTAAGACCCTTCTAATAAAATAAGGATTGAAGAAATCTTCGCAAACAACATTTTAATATTAAATCTCCCCAATAATTGTATCAAATATTTAATAAATACTAAACAACCTTACAGCAGTCGGTCTGTTTATTAAAATCTTCATTCGCCTCTCATTGTGTATTCACTTTGAGTGTCTTTGATTGAGGATCTCCGCCGTCACTCATTTATTTAGACGACGATCAAAACCGTAGCCGGTCGAGAAGTGCAAAAGGGTTCCATCGATTTGTCTTTATAGAGAGAGTCCAGTCTTTATTATATTCGGGACATATTATTAATAAAAGATATTATTATTATTATTCATATAAGGTAGTTGTTGCGCAACGGCAAACTATTTAAATGCAATAGTTGTGTGTTCGATTTCCGCTAAAGCAAAATAAATGATTAGCATTTTTTAACTCTAACATTGAGTTCCACCACTCGACACGAAATGTTTTGACAATGCAAATATGCACGCAGATTTGCGGAATTCGTCGGTAAGCGGTGAGCGGAGTGTCTTAACACTAGGCTCCCTCTGCCTACCCTGCTACGTACGGAATAAAGCGTGAAGCTGGAAAAAAAGGCGAAAATTCGTTCCCGCTTATGCCAGCGGTGTATCCATGCAGAACAATAACATGTTATATGTAACTTTTGATTCACTCTCGTACGTACTGAAGTCGGGGCCGTCCTCGGGGACAGCACTTTCCGCGTCAATGGTTTCCAATTTGAGTTTCCGCTGTATATTTATTATAAATATATCGATTTTCAAAATATTTTTTGTACTTTATTTCATAACATTTTTAAATATCTCTTACGTTTTCTCTGTGACCGTATTTATCTGACTTTACGTTGTATCCCGTATATAGTAGAGGAGGCAGAGGGAACCTAATGTTAAGATACTCTGTTCCCCACGTATCATTTAATTTTCCTGATACTGCGTGCGTGGCGAACTTAACGCAACTCTCTGTTTCGTTACCAAAGAGAGGAAATTCATTCTACGACTGGGAATGGAACCCACCTTCACATCTCCGGTAGACACATAGAGCTAGTACGAGCATAAGCATAAATAGTTCTCAACTAATTACTTTATACCACAAAGTTTCTTGCTGACACAAGGTTATTAGCAAGCTAGTTGCAAAGGGGGGTTCTTCTTGTCCACGATCATATTTGTCAATTTTCATTACAAGTATTGTCCATATTAATAAAATCTCTCCTTATAACTATAACTTCTGCATACAACTAATAAAAATATATATAAATCTTACTAAATATGCCAAAAGATGTTGAACGATTTTATTAATTTACTAGCGGCCCGCCCGCGGCTTCGCCTGCGTGAACTACGTTATTATTAATTTCTGTCTCCATGTGTACCTACGTCCTAAAAAGTACCACTGTGCAAAATTTGAGACTCCTAACATTTATAGAAACGAAGTTTCATACAAATTGTCCATCCCATAAACAACCCCTTAGGAGTCGAATATTACAAATTCCCGTCTTAGCGAGCACCTACGTCCTATAAGTAACTCGTATGCAAAATTTCAGATTCCTAGCCTTTTAGTTTCTGAGATTTCGTGATGAGTGAGTGACCTTTCGATTTTATATGTACAGATTAAAACGAAACATTGTAAAATTAATCGAATTGATAAGTATTTTTTTTATCTTCAGGCTGTATCCCGCATATAGCAGGATAGAAAGAACCCCATAAGTTAATAATGTATAAAACACATTCCGTTCCTGTTAAAATGCTTCCGTCCCTGAGTTTCCTCGGAATTCTGGAGGCCTTAAGACATGAGTGGCGGAACTCACTACCGCGGTTTGCCTCGTTATCAGAGCGAGGAAATGACAATATCAAATATTTCATTTCCTCGAGTGGGAACTGAACTCACAGTTTGTCGCGTTTACAGTTGAACAATTGGCTTTAATGATGTGTAATGAAGTAATAATTGAAGAAATTAATAAAAAAATGTCTTGTTTCAGATTGTCTCAAATCTACTTTTACGAGAACCTGAGCTGTAATCTAGAATGTTGAAAAGAACAAAGAAAAAAAGACACCACAAGAAGTACAAGGTGCGGTAAAGTATGTGGCAATGATCAACATGATAGAGGACGGCGCTAGAGACCCGTCCAAGCGAGCTCTCAGGAAAACCGAACCGCCTCTGATTGAAGAGTCCAGCTGTTGCTTCTTATCTCGACGAGACGACACAAGGCTATTCTGCTGCAGGTGCGCTCACAAGCGACGCGCCTCCCCTCTCACCTGCCTGGCGATATGCTTTCTGGTTCTTACCTACAATCTTATTGGAGGGTTCCTGTTTCTCGCAATAGAAGGCCACTCTGTACCAGAAGAGACGTCCGTAGCAGCATCAAAGCCGAACTTGAGTCAGACGCAAAGCGGCGATCTTCGTTCTAGAACGGTTGAACGGCTTTGGTCTATAACTGAGGATCTAAATATACTTTACAAAGAAAACTGGACTAAATTAGCTGCTAAAGAACTGATGGACTTTCAAAAAGTTCTGATGAAATCTATGAAGTCTGGAGACGCGCCGAGCATGTCCACACAGTACGACGCTCTGGACTACCGGTGGACGTTCGCCGGCAGCTTCCTGTACGCGCTCACCCTCATCACCACGATCGGTAGGGTTTTGAATATTTGATGTGTTATGTAGCGGCAAAAAGTTAAGTAATTCACACTTGTTTTCTAAAACGTGACTTGCTTCTAAAAGTGAAATATTACTTGACTTTCTGCCAAACTTACCATTTTATCGCAATAACGTATTCATATATTGCCCTGAGGAATAATAACATCCTCCACCTCTGAGGAAATAATGCTGATTTATGAATAGACCATGTATTCTTAAAATATACACAACAAAATTAAAAATAAATTAAGAAAAAATATAAAATGAGCCAAAATTATAATGATATGAAATGCACACAACATTTGAGAATATTTTTTTTCTCTGTAGTTACAATATCCAATTAAGGATGAACAGATATTAATGTTTCCGCACGAGACTGGTTGGAGATTTCAGGGAAGAAATAAAAACAACAACCTTTATAATTAAATGATCTTTCGGTAGAGTAAATGTAAAATAGAAAATCTGTTAAAATTATTGGTACTTCAATTTTCGTTTTATATGTCACAAGGGCAATAAAATACTAACGACGAATAAATGAATAGCTAATTCGATATTAATGTAAATTTTTTTAGCTTCACTCTATATCTCGCATACCCGTACTCTAGCAGGGTAGGCAGAGGAAGAAATATTGCGTGTTTGAGATACAAAACACAATGCAGCGCTTTGTCTCGTTACCAGAGCAAGAAAAAGAAAATATAATTTTTTATGAATATCTAAAATTATAATTTATATTAAAAATATCAAAATCATCTTCACGATGTATCCCGCACACAGCAGGGTAGGCAAAGAACTTAATATTAAGATATTCTGTTCCCTATTTTCCGCCGAAATCGTGAGGCATTGAATGGTGGAACTCAACGCCGCGCTATACCTCGTCACCTGTGCCCCCGTGCCTCTACTGGCCTTAATATTTAAAATATTAATTAATATTAATTTACATTTGTAAACATTTATTTGTATATTTGACATTCTATTCCAGGCCATGGAAGTGTAACTCCGAAGTCGTCTACGGGCAAGCTAGTGGCCATAGCGTACGCGTGCGTCGGCATCCCGCTCATAATGCTCTACCTGTCCACTATCGGGGAGGCGCTCTCAAGAAACTTCCGCGCTCTCTACGCGAAGCTGTGCCCGGCGCGCCTCAAGAGTGGGAACTTTCACTCGAAGGAAGACTGCCTGAGCCGCTACAACATGCCCGGCGTCGAGTGCAAGCAGTTCGTGGATTGTGATAGAAAAGAGTTTTGTGATCGGCAAAAACGGACACCGTTCCAAGCTGCGTTAAATTTAGACAGTTTTAGTGGCGGTTACCATTGGACGTGCCGGGACCACACGCGAGTGCCGATCGTACTTAGTTTACTATTAATCATTCTGTATATAGCTTTAGGTACCTTCGTGTTTCATACGACGGAGAGGTGGAACTTTGTGGACGGGTGTTATTTTTCCTTTTCAAGTCTCGCGACTATTGGTTTTGGGAATCTGAAGCCAGGTTTATACGCGAGCACGGTGTCGGCCAAGACGGAGGATATCGCCGTGGGCGTGTGCTGTATATATATTTTAGTGGGAATAGTTGTAGTAGCCATGTGTTTTAATCTGATCCAGGAGGACTTGAGTTCCGCGTTACGTGGCTTCACCGCACTCTGCACCGGGAGCTCAAAGACGCGCGCCGTGCACAGTGTAGAGAAGTGCGACGAGAAAATCTCGATGGCAGTAGTATCCTGACATAGGGAGACAGCTGAAGGACCGTCTGTCAGCTGTCATGAAAAGCGAGCGCAAGTGAGCTTCAAGATAGATAGCTCGAACCCAACCAAATTTAACAGCTTGCCACGGAGAAAGTCTACCGCGTACGGCGAGGAGAGTTTCCAGAGGAACACGCCGGCGCGTCGCTCTGCGGGACACGCGGAGAGGTGCGTGGAGTACTTCGTGCCTCGCAGCCTGAGCGAGTTCAACCTGAGCGGCGCAGGAGTGGACGTGAGCGAGCTGGTGGCGGTCGGCATCAACGCGCTGGGGGACCGCGCGAGGGCGCGACGGGACAAGATGGTGACCTTCGAGGACGAGGGCGCCGGAGTGTCCGCCGAGAGAGCCTTCGCCGATGATGTATTCATGTGACACCGCGGTGTCGTAGGTTTGTTGGTTCGGACATTTGTTACTTAATAATAAACTTAACATTTTTTAAGTACTATTTGTTTTATTTAATCTTAACATCTATAGAAAAATTTAAAATTAAAGTTTAAATGAAAGATTAACTAAAATTAAAAGCTTCGTATTAATGATTTTGCTTCAAAACAATCTTTCTTCTTCAGAACAATCAATCTTTCTGCAAGTAATCCAATATTTACTGTAATATTTTTAATAAAAAAAAATTACATAAAAATTAAACTTTTTACATTAAAATTTTTACAATTTTTATATAAAAAGTAATTTTATTTTTCGAAATTGTATAATAACTCGTCACTCGTCTAACAATCAATATTGTACTTGTTCCTTTATAACATTATAACAATTAACGCCCAATTCCAATTTTATGTGTACGATACGACACCCAAAGGTTAAACATATAAAATACCTCACAGTTTGATGAGGGAAAGCACAATAGAAGCACAGTTTTGGTCTATTAGGACGGATCGAGGGCGATGTGTACAAATAGGTTGTAACGCAATTTGCAGGCGACTGCTGATATTAATGAGTTGCGGGGAGGGGGGGGGGGCGTGATTGGGGGAAAAACCGGAAATAGGACAGCGGGGGTCGTCTATACTTGAGTGAACTGGTCAGCACGTGCGGTACGATGTTTCTGGGGAAATTGGTAATTAAAGAGGTGTTAGTTTTAAGTAACTGGTCTTATGTGATATCGTTATTACAGTCTCGGCGTTGAGTTCCGCCACTCAATACACTATTTCTAAGAATCGGCGGAAAGCAGGAAACGAAGTGTTTTAACACTAGATTTCTTCCGTCTACTCTTCACTTCTGCATACAAATGATTCGCGCAGTATCTCTATGAAACCAAGTTCCGTATTGTTCTACGTCTACAATAATGTACGGGATCGAGGAACGCGGAAACTTTAGTTCTTATCGCAACAACAAACTATCAGGAACTTATTACGAGTTTATATTACGTAATATACGCACATCATTTGTTACTAGTATTTACTGTATTACTTCCGAAATGTATCGCGTCGCTTTAACGTGGTAAACATACAAATATTGTTTCATCTCAGATTTGACTAATTTTATCATGTTAATATTTTGATAAAGAACTTCATACAACAAAATGTGAAAAGTCCGAAACATCACTAGAAGTGATATTTCGGTGAGGACATGTTATATGGCGTATACAATGTACATTGTACGTATGAGATGGTTGATGGAATGGACGACGCGTAAGAGGTATGGAGAGAAGATTGCAATTTGCACTCCGTTGTCTCAGGTTACCTCACTGGGGATGAAGCGTAAGTAAAAAAAGTCCTGGACAATGATAAGTGAACTTTAATATAGATATATATGTACATAAATGCGCTTTCTGTGGATTCAAATCTTAAATTATATACGAGTATCTGTAATATTTATGCTTCGTAAGTTATATAGAGAAATATCAAATATTAGTAGTAGTTTCCTGCCACTGACAGAAAGTGAAAAACTGGTCGCAAAAAAAAAATAAAATGTATTCTCATGTAAATCGGCAAACAAAAAAATAATTGTCCAATTTAAATCCAAATTTGGTTGAACGATTCATTCATTGCATCGAACAGAATAGAATGTGGGACGTTTGTGAGCTATGTGACCTCTGTGACCTCTGTGCGATTGTATTAGCCGCGGTCGCTCGCTCCATACAAACGGCAACTTGGAAATTTGTAGCATTCACGAGGCAACCAGAGCTGCTTAAATGTTAGCGTTGTACGACGTCGTATGGAACTGGTGCACGAAATTATGACTTAGGTTAGGTTACATTATGTTTTTTCTTCCAATTACTATGTAAAGTATAACCTACTTGTTTAAAAAGTTTAATTTTTATGTTTTATCAGGTTAGGTAGAAGGAACCTAGTGTTAAGACATTCCGTTCCTTACGCATTGTTCAATTTTCAAGATATTAACTTAACGCTACCAAATATCACTAGGTATACTAATAACTATAACGGTTTGGTTAAACCTATAGCCAAGGCAGTTAAATATTCAGAGTCTATCTCTGGAGTTGTTAGTAATTTATTAAAAACATTAAAGTGTTTAAAAAAAGAATTCTCAAAATGCGTGGAATAGTTCATGAAAAGTGGAACTGTGCCTGTACTGCTCGGGACCTCTGGCAACGGTTTTAAGTAGCGCCACTCAACATGTTTTCTCTATTAGAGTGGAGAAGATGAAATAATTTAAATATAATCATTTACCAAGTGGGGAACTAACCTACAACCATCGCGTTTACAGTCAGAGACTTCCTCTTATGTTCACTGACTAAAGCAATATTCTAAACTGGCACAACAAGACGGCCCTAGGAAGGAAACTAAAACAACAGAAACTTAACAAGACATAGCTGACGTAACGTAAGTGCAGGATGAGGACCTTCAGGCTGTCGGCGTCTTAATCGATTTAACGTTCGAATGGAACTAGTTCCACAACCGCAGGGCGAGGAAAAGTTCTCGATCAACTTAATCTGGGATCTCTCTGTAATTGAATTGTTTTAGGCTATATTTCTATGGTATATATCTTTAACATATAAAAAAAAGTATTTGTGATTTCAAAGAAACCGTGCTTTTTCAAGTGCATCTAGTTATTTATACGATACTAAAACGTAATCAAACAATTTTAACATGTTTGTCTGTCCGTCTATTTGTCTTTCTGTTTATCCGGGCTAGTCTACGTTACAGCTGAAGCCTGAGCCCTAGAGGGAATTGTAGATCATATATAGGTTATAGGTTACTTTTTATCCCCGAACTCTCGCGGGTTCGGAATGTATACAAACCGGGTGTGCCATGCGCGTGTAGATATCTATAACTAAACATTTTTTTCTATGAAATACGACAATATTTGCGAAGTAAATAAAATAAAATCCCAAAGAGAAAATTAAAATGTCTTGAGCTTTCTGTTATAAATCCTTCCGATTTGAAATGTTTTGAAACTTTGATTGTTAATTCATAATGCAAAAAAAATATAGGTATCGGTTTATATTTCATATTTTTATCAGGTTTAGCTCATATCCCCTTTTTACAACATAGATCTGGGTTAGAAGGCTAGAGGACTTTTTCTTAGCTTCACGATGTTTCCTTCGTTTAGCAGAATAGGCTACGAGAACCTGGGAACCTAAGGTTAAACCTCTTCGATCACATGAAGACACTTCTGTTCCCCACTTTCCGCCGAATACGTCACACAGTATTTTACACAAAGTTTAAATATGTCCCATATCGAATATGAGTTCCTAGAAGCAGTCGCCAGTAAATCTGGGCGTTTAGAGATTAACCCAGTTTAGTATCGATTCGTCGTTTCTCTTAAGCCCGAACTTTACTCTTTATATCCTAAAATCGCTAACGGACTACTAAATTACATTTGTGAATCGACTTTAAAAAATATTTTTATTGTTTACTAGTACAGTAGTCTGGTCCCGTTGACACGTTACAAATAACGGATTTTTTATAGTGAATACGCATATAAGTTATTAAAACATGAGTCAAGAATATTTACTGGATAAAGATATATAAGAATTAATGTCTATTGAATGTGATGCAGGATAGCTGCCAGCTAATGTAATAGTAAAATATACCATTGACTTAGAAAAGAGCAACTGTTGAGTTTCTTGCCGGCTCTTCTCAGCAGAACTGCCTTCCGAACCGGCGGTAGCTTTTTGTTTATAGGTTCATTCGACGATTCAAAAATGCTTATAATTAGTCTATTCAAATAAAGTGTGACTGTAAACGCGATTGTAAAGGCGACGCGAATTCCGTCACTCAACATGCAAGGACTTCAAAACTTCGGCGGAAAGTGGGAAACGGAGTGTCTTAACTCTAGTTTCCGTCTCTCTACTCTGCTGTGTGCGGGGTATAGCAGAATTGTTACCACAATATATTTGTCCACGAGCTACGTCCTCGTTGCCCTGTAACCACAAGCGCACTCAGTACGCGTTACTGCCCCGCAGTCGGCACGCGCCTGAACGAGCGTGACGCGGCGGTTGCGGGTTTGCTATATTGTCACGGCACGTAGCCCGCTACTTTGTTGGAGTGACTGGTATATGTATTATGTTTAAATGATGTTATAAATTGACTAATACCTATGAATATAGGGACGCTTCACGCTGTGTCCTGCAGGGTACTAATAGTAATTACATTTATTAATATCAATAAAGGTAAAGTAATTCGTTCACGAAAAATTTACGGAAATTCTTTCCTAATGATATCCTACACTACATAAGGAACCTATGTACGAGTACATACGCTTTCGCTTCCCGCTTTTTCCTGCATAGCAGGATAGACAAAAGTAACCGAATGTTAAGACACTCCATTTCCAGATAGGTATTGCATTTGACTGGCGTTAAAAATATTTCATTTTAATAATACCTCCAACTGGGAATCGAACCCATTATCATAGTCTGACCAGTGCCTTACTATGATTATGGATATCACGGTGGACCTGCGGCCGCGTTGAGGCAATACCAATTTCTTCTAACAATAAATATTTGCGAGACATCTTTGATTGAACTGTTTTATTTTCAATTAAAAACTGAAATCTAGTTGGTATATAAACTAAATCGGTTTCACGCTGAATCCTGCACTTAGCAGGGTAGGCAGAGGGAATCTATTGTTAAGACACTCCGTTCACATACATAGAGGGGGCCTAATGGTGAGGCACCTCGTTCTACCCTTCCCGTCAATTTTCAGACGTTGCCAGTTTACAGGCGTAACTTAATATCGTTGTCTTTCAAGAGCAAAGAAATAAAATAATGATGTAAATATAATTATATTACCGAGTGGGAATCGAACCCACACTACCTCGTAACAATCAGAGTTCCACAACCTCAAGAACAAGCACTAACGTTAAATCGTTTCAAATTAATAAAATCAGTAGAAATGGTGTAGAAATCTAGTAAAAGAGCACTAAACTCGTCGACTCTCGCACTCGCTGAGACTAGTGCTCTAGAATGCAGTTACAAATGTCAAACGGAAAACGTCCTACTTCACGCTGGCAGCGAGGTGCAGAGGAGCAGGTGAGAGGACGACTTGGGAAGCACATACGTATGAACGTATATAAAATAATTTAAAAGTTCTTTTCTTTTGTTCTTGTAACTTAGTGCTTAAGTTTATGCTAAGCATATGTTTTTAGAGGAATTATATAGAGAATATATTGTTTTCACATTATATCTCGCCCATAGCAGCACAAAGTTCCATGTGCTTAAATACTCCGTTCTCCACTTTCCGCCAAATTCTCGAAGCATTGCGTGTTGAGTGGCGTAACTCAACGCCGTCCTTTGCCTGGACACTAGAGCGAAGAAATCTAAATATAAATTTAAATCAATATTTTATTTCCTCAAGTGGGAATCGAATACACAACCAGTTGGTTTACAGTCACACTTTTTTGCCACTGCGCTACGATTGGCCTCGAGGAAATGAAAATGTTAAATATCTCATTCATCCGAATACGAATTGAACTTACAACCGTCGCGTTATTCCATACATACAATACAAATTCATATACCTACTTCATTTTTCTGAACTTAACTCTGTAATATGTTCCCTCTATCCTTTCCTGCGTATATGGTTTAAACTTTTTCCCCTGGTACTCGACAAAAAGGAGATTATTAAAAAAGTTGACGGCTGTGAGGAGTACGCAAGTGGATATTGTTAAGGCAAGAACTTAAAGGGATGAAATATATTTTTAAATAGTTCAATTTAGAAAATATAAGGGAAAAAGTGCAAATAAATCTTGAAATTTTGGGACTTCAGTCAATATTGACGGTAGTTGTTAAAATTTTCATTATATTATAGAAATACATATCTGTGATCTCTGAACATGTTTAAGATATTATATATATTTTTGTAGCTTCGCATTATATTCCGCATTTAACAGGATGAGCAGAGGGAACCTCCGGAACAGAGCGTCTCAACACTAACATGTTGAGAGATAGAACTCAACACCGCGCCTTGGTTTTTTACAAGAGCAAGGAAATGAAAATTATTTATTCGCCCTTGTGGAACCGAACCCACAACCGTCGCGTTAACAATCAGATGCTGTTGACAATTCGAATCAGCAGTTTCTTGAGATTAACGCTCTCAAACAAACAAACCTTTCAGCTTTATAATATAAATATAAACAACATTTGATAAATATATATTTACCAATTACCTGTAAGCGAGTGAGCCACTCAAGAGAAAAATTGAGGCGAATCGAAACATTTAATAAAGAGTACGAACGGTAAATATTTGCGTTCGACGTCGCCGAAGAAAAATATTATCAAAGGCAGCGATGCTTCGTCAATCCCGGCGTGTTTACAGCCGGGGTTCCGGGTCCCGCGGGGTCGCGTATCCTAAGTATTTACCTAAGTTGATTTTTCAGTTTCACGCTTAATCCCGAATATATTTAATGCAGGATAGATAGGAGAACTTTGTGTTAAGACACTCCATTACCGCCAAAATATCGAGCTCTTACACGTTGAGCGGAAGTCTACACTGTGCTTTATCTTCTTATTAGAGATAATCACACAAATAACTCATTATTTTAACGAAACCTCCCCCGCTCCTCCCCTCTCTCCACACAATACCCGTTAAAAGCATCGTACAGACAATTTGTTAGAGTTCAAAAAGGTCCACACTAACATTTTATGTGTTTCGAAACAGAAAAATATGTGAACACGCATAGAAAATGACCCTGCAGAGGTCAATCGCTGAAATCCTCAGCTTTTTCTATTACATTGCCTTCTTTGAAGTGCCTCTTTGTGTGATTGCTGACGTTGCGTACGAACTAAAGATACAAGATTTTTTTATTTAAATAGAATTATTTTAATAAAATGAAATTATTTTTAAGTAGAGTTATTAGGTGTTTATGGTTTATGCATAATTTAACATCATTTATTAGTTATCTCCGTTGTCTCCTGGGCCTTTGAGGTCGTCGTGGCGCAGCGGCACAAGGGTGTGACTGTAACGTGACGGTTGTGGGGTTGATCCCCACTCGAGCAAGTAAAATATTTATTTACGTTTCTATTTTCATTTTTTCGCTTTGGTGTCGAGGCAAAACGTGGCGTTGAGTTCCGCCTCTCGCAATGCCTCCAGAGTTCGGCAAAAAGTGGGGAACGGAGTGACCCAACACTAGGTTCCTTCTGCCTACCCTGCTGTGTGCGGGATACATCGTGAAGCTGATTTAATTTAATCTCCTATTTTGTTTGCGTGGAATATAAAAAGAAAAAGGAAAGAATCCATTTTATTCCGTTCCCGTTGGAATTTCGATTATTCCTGTCTTAGTACTCTGTCCTACCTACATGCCAAACGTCAACTTTTTAAGTCTCGTTGTTTTGTAGGATTTTGCCATTCATTAGTGTTAACTTATTCTGTCAATATCTGAGAAGATAGAGAGAGTTCTACTAAGGGTTCTTTTATATTTTTAATAGAAAATTCTATAATGTAATATGTATAATTCACAAACAAAAAAATATCCTCTTCAGTGTTAAAAAAAAAAATTAAATTATGAAAAACTTATCAGAGTTAGCTCTGATGCAATTTCTCAGAGAGTGAGGAGGACCTTCCCGCTCCACGTAATAGGATCTCAGCGACGGCGGCCGTCTGCTAGTAAAGTAAACTACAAACATAGTAAGTGCTCAAATCTAGGGAACTTCACCATTAACGAAATATGCAAATTCCGTGCTCTCGAAACATTGAATTTTCGCGTTTTTAAGCAAACAACATTTTTAGTAGCTTGTCAAGTGGAATACATTGCTTTTTTATTTTTATATGTATGAAAACACAACTACTCTAACTACTAAACGTAACTGTACCAAGATTACGTCACTGTCCTTGATTATTAAACAAAACTGTAACGACTGTAAATGTGAGTCTTGGATTCGATTCCCACTCGGGGAACGAATGAAAATTGGACGGCCAGTGGTGGATGGAGAGTATAAATATATAAAAAAATATATGATAATTAATATAAATTCAGCTCCAATTTTATTATTATAAATTCGTATAAAATTTAAATTTCACAATGTTATAGCTTTAATGTGAAATGCAAAACGAAATTAAAGTTGAAGCTACCGTAGTACATTACCGTCGCACATCATAATTTGGAGTTGGAATATTCACGCAAGAAAATGTAAATAAACCTGTTCTTATGCATTTTCCGGTATGTTAAAATCTGTAAGTAGCAATCAATATCTTTAACTTCGAAAATAACTTACAATTTCACTATACTTTTGCTATATACTATGTATATAATATATATTTCACGAGCTCATATTTAACTTGCCGTATTAGTATGTATTAGTGACCCACTTCCCAGTACTCGTATACGATTAAATTGATATTTGTATTATGACTTCAGTTCTGATGACTATAAAATTCAATATAATCAATGTTGTTATTAATACAAAATGGCCGCCGCAATAAAATGCTAAATAACAATTATTAGTACAATAAATTATATTAATTATAGCACCGTCGTGGCGTAGCGGCACTACGTCTGACTGTTGTGATTTCGATTCCTATTTGAGGGGAAAATACTTTAGTTGCCCCAACGTAGTAGCAACAGAGTGAAGTAAACAAAACTCTAGAATTTGGTTTTATTTTATTAATTTGTGAAAAACGTTCACAAATTATACCCACAATATATTTTCATAATAATCTTCATTTCAGGTATTTTACTAAGGTATAGTCGTTGCAGTCGTTACTCTCGCACCGGCTCCGACCTCTTTACGTGAGACACTTAAACAATTAACAAAGTGTCCCTTCACTTAGTTAAATGGATAATCACAGTTAGCATTTCCGTTATGAAACTGAGATTCATATTTGCAGGATAATAAATATATTATTTGACTCTGAAAGTTAAAGAAGGAGAAAAAAATGAGTTTTATGTTTCATGTTTCATATATTTAAAATAAGTTATAATAGCTTGATATAAATAGTTAAAGCGATGTTTATGAGTTCTATTACTACTCGAAAAATGAATTACTTTCATTGTCCCGCTCTGGGAAGCGGCGTGTCAACACGTCATAGTGTATATATAAAAGAGGTCTACTCCACATATATATATACTATTGATCATCGCTACGTAACGAAAACATACCTTTTTAAAATGGAATAAATATTAAACAAAATATTGTAATTTTGTGAAAAATACACAAGAAGTTTTAAGAAGTCATAAAGAAGCTCAGGTGGAAGTTTGAAAATTGCGACTCAAATCATCTCGGTCGCAACAGAACGAGGAGACGACGACGATGCAAGAACAAAAGTTACTTTCTTAAGCAATGAATGCAAATAAGAAACTATTTCGATTTTTAATTAACTTTGAACGCAAAGTTCCAACTTTGGTTACGAAAGTTAAATATTAGGCGAACGGACTCCGTTCGATATCTATGCAAATTTACTTAAAAATATATATATCTTTGGATTTATTAGTACAAATATATGGAACAGAAGTACAATTTATTTAAAGGGAATATCAGCTCTTTTAAGAAGTTTAGCTTTTACCTTTGGCGTTGCCCGCTAGTAAACAATAAACATAAAATCGATATTCAAAATTACAATTAAGATTAACACTGTAAATAACAATAGCATTGAATTTAAAAATATATATTTCTAATTACATTTAAACTTTCACTATATACATAGTTTGTTAGGTCATAATAGTAACATTGAACAATGAAAACTTTCTTCAATAGAGGTTACAACCATTTTGTTTTAGTATCTTTCTCTATGTAAATTGAGAAAGTTTTTGAAGTAACACAACATAATGTTACTTACTAAATAGGTTTACTAATATTTAGAACATGCTTAGATACTACTGCGCTACTGTGTCTATACGCTACGGGTGTGGGTTCGGTTCCTCCCCAAACAAATCAAGTAGTAAAAACACAAGAGGCTGTTTAACCATTCATCACACTACATCTTGAAAATTGGGCGGAAGGTGGGAGCTGTGTTGATACTAGGTTCCTTCTGCTCATCCCTTAAATAATAATAATTTACATTATATGAATGATTCGAAATTTCAAATTGAAAAACTATAACTTGTTTCCCGACGACCGACGTACTTCCGGTACTTTGTGACGTACTTGAAGCTTCTCCAATCATCTTATACTTTTCTTTTACTAGTTCCTGCGACACGATTTTACTTTCATTTTTCATTTTATAACAAGTTACAATCGTTGTTGAGATTAAGTTGGAGGTGTTAAAGAGCTGCCACAAAGCTTTTTTATTCGAATGATTAAAGAGCTTTAATTAGTATTGTTTATAAATTATTTGTCTGAAAATTATGCCAATCGTGGCGTAGGGGTGCCAAGTGCCGCTGTGAATGGTAGTCTCCGCGGAGGGTGGAGGGCGGAGAGCGGAGGGCAGGGGGCGGGGGTCGTCCGAGAGCAAATTGACTGAACCAACATTAAGTAGATCCGCGTCTGGAGATCGACACCAAGTGACGACCGAGTCATCAAGCAAACTGCGCGTTGTCGACGGATTGTTCTTGTTTATAGAATACGACACGATTTTTCTTTACCTATATCAAAGTAAAGCCTACATCTTCAGTTTAGTTACAATGTAGTTAAATTTACTGGAGCTAGCTTTGAAGCCCATTATGTAATGTTATTAATATATTTTTTTTTTAGCGACACGCTTTACTCCTAGCAGGATAGCCAGAGAGAGACAGAGAGTGAGAGAAAGCAGAGATCATCATTGATATTGTAATCTCGAAAGTCTCGAAACCGAAGTCTTGTTGGAACGGGGTCTACAAGAGAATAAAATGTAATATTACAGAATTAAAATACAATATTTAATAATTTTCTTTTGAGTCGTTGAGTTCTAGACTTAACAAACAGTTTGTCGAAAATGGAGTAGAAATTTGGAGGCAGAGCCTTTAATATTCTAATTTCTCCGCCGATCGCACTGTTTACGGAAAAAACGTGAAGTTGTATAACTTATGTTTTTAATGATCATTTAAATTTGTATACATTTGAATATTAGAAAATAAATTAGTAACTGTTTTAGTACTGCTTTAATGTACTCGTAGTATATGAACAAATATTCTTTGACCAATTAAAATTACAGATCCAATAAAATATACACAATACGAAAGATAACCCTCAAGCTGCCGAGAAGATTTATATCGCATATTTGTACTTTCACAAATATTTTCTGTTCCCCCTCGTTCTGGAGGTAATTATTCATTATTTGCGCAAAAGATAATTCCGCAATTCCGCATCAGAGAGACCGTCCGCAGACCTCCCCCCCCTACCCCCACTCCCCCCGCGTCCGTACATTTTTCGTGACAATATATAAATCGGTGACCGCCACAACCTTAATAACTCCGTAAGCCACTCCTGATTTATGCGCTTGTTTATTAAAATGCTGTTCGAAAATACATTTTAAAGGACACGTTTGGATTACTTCGCAAATTATAACGCGGGTTACCCCGTCATTTGTATTTTCTGGATCGTGAAATCGTTCGTTTTCCTGTTCATGAATTATCTGCGTAAGGTTTATACGTTTTTGTTGACAATTACTTGCTTATTCTATTATTATTTATAATAATACTTTCTTCTTTACAATATTTACATAAATTATAGGCTACGGGTTGTTTTCATGTAATCTATGTGTATTTTACTGTAAAGTTTCATCCAAATTTGTATAGTAGTTTTTGCATTTTAGCATACTTTGAGACGTCATACTTACTTATAATTATTTATATTAACGTTGCCGACAAGTCACGCAAGAAACAAACATTAATAATGGCAAAACCTTTAAAAAATTTTGAAACGGAAGCCTGATATGATATCTCTATCTGAGGCATTATTGTTTCAATATCGGCACGAACAAGAGCGAGCTGAAGTATTAATTCTAAAATATAAATAGATCACGTTATCCTAAGAAAATACGATGTAATGAAAGTATCGGAGGTACTCGTCTCACGTGCGAGCGCTCTAAACATAATTAAAATTTAATTAAAACCTTTTCCTTAAATTAATGTAATTATGTTGTAATTGTTTATAAGACTATATCTGTATTTATGGGAGCTCCTTATACGTATTATTAAAATAATGTTTTTCTCAATCAAAATTATAACTCTTTTTTACCCAACTCCGTCAAAATGGTATTGTTTTTCGAGCGTATGTATCAAAAGAATATGTATCGAAAATTTAAAATTTATGAATATATTATATTTTATTAATTATTTATTTAAATATTAATTTAAATTCATTTTATATAAAATGAGTGCGTACATGCGCAAACTTAGATATAATTTTTAATAATCTGTAAATCTTGTTGATATGTAGTAAAATTGATTCATACTTGACCGGTTATTTGAAATTATCTTAAATATTGAATATATGTAAAGACATTTCTAAGCATTTCGTGAATGTGCCATGCAAGGCGAGGGATTAAGAGCAGACACTTGCGACACAAGTGTGTGAAACCTCACCCTCACGCATATAGCTAACTGTTGAGAAATTCCAACATTGTGGCCAATTTTTGCCCCGTTTTGTCTTTTTACCAGATTCTGTCAGAATTCTATACTGTATGCTACAAATAGCACAGTAGAAAGAGGAAATCTGGGAACCCAGTGTAAAGGTACTCCGTTGCTATCGCCACGCTTTTGCCCCGTTAACACAGCGAGGATATGAAAATTTTAAATATTTAATTTCCTCGAGTGGGAATCGAGGCGAAAAGTGAAAACGGAGTGTCCTTCTGGGAAACGCAGTGTCTTAATAATAGGTTTCTAGGTTCTCTCTGCCTACCCTGATCGGTACCTGGTATACAGCGTGAAGCTGAAAAAAAAGAAAATGTACATAAAACTAAAAAACGTAATACGACTAATTACAATATAAAGTGAACCTAAGAAAAGCTTCCTTAATTAAGCTCAAATAAATTATTTGCGAAAACACTTTGTCCTAAGAAAATACTCCAACACGTGAGGAATCCACCTCCAGATCAAACGAGCTCTAAGATCTCAGTGAAGATTATGTTGACTCCGTGCCAACTGTACGTACTTCGAGACAAGCTACTTCTACGAACTGCACTGTGTCCATTGCTTGCTAAGTATCTTCACGTTGTATCCTTAATGTAATTTATAATTGTAGGATAGGCAGAAGGAGCCTGTCAAAACATCTAATTTCCACCCAGTTTTTTAAACAATGCATGTTGATCGGCGGAATTCAACGCCGTGCTTAGTAAAGGTCAAAGTTAAAAATAATAGATATGGAGGGTCAATGTAAGTCCTACAAGGCTATTCAATCGACATGAGGAACCTCTCGTCGAGGTATAAGCTAGATGGTACTAGCGTACTCGGGTCATGTAATGGCTCTTGGCGCGGTACAAACTCGTAAAACGATATTGACCAGCGACCACGGCGGCCGCGACACCTCTAACTACTTGTATGGGGATTGTAAACTGATTTAAATAATTCTGTACTACAGCTTTGGCAAACACGTTGTATTTGTTTATTGAAATTTACATAAAATGGGTATTTAGTCAAATACATTTTTTAAAATCCCTCGAATGCTTCAATTTTTGTACTGTACTGTACTACTACTACTACGTACTGTTTTGTACTGTAATTTTTGTACAGGTACTGGTTCAATGTTTGTGTACCCGGGTGTTGGCAGGTACAACGAAATCTCCACTGTTTGTGACAGAAAAATGTCTGACATAGTGTTCGTACGAAATATTCGATCAAACAAGTAAGGAAAAGAATTCAAAGTAATCCGGTCCGGAAGTAAAAGATTTTATTTCGAGATGAAGATACACTCAATCTTGGATAGAAGCGAACATTCCGGACTCCATCAGAGCTGAAGACTGACCCTCATCTAGTCGTGATCTTAATCTACTGGATTATGATTTATGGTCAGTTTTAGTGTGTAAGGCTTGCTCTAGTTTGGAGTCCCTAAAACAACCATACGAGTGGCAGTGAAGAATGCTGCCATAGACAGAGTGCGCGCTGCTATTGATAACTGGTCTCGACGTTTAAAGGAGTGTATTCAGTCAACGGACACCACGTCGAGTTAGCTTTATGTATTTTTAACGATTTCTTAATAATAAATAAAACTAACAAACTGTAATAGTAATAAATGTAACGTACAATAAAAAAAAAGTTTTTCTTTGAAGCAATAAAATAGCAAAAATCGTATCGTGAGATACAAGCCTGCTTCACAAGTCGTTATCTCGTTGTATTGAAGCGATCCGATTGCAGTTTCACAAATTTGGATAATTCGCGTTCACTTCACTCCCCTGACTCCCCCGACGAGAGGCTGCTGATGGTTCAGCGTTTTGTCATTTGTATTGAATGTTTAAAAAAAATGGAAAAAGAAATGTGAGATACCGCATTAAATTGAATATAGCGAGATTTGAAAGGTTTAAATGTTATGTCTAAGCACCGATTATTTATATGAGTACTCTTAATATGTGTATCCATACTAATATTATGAATATAAAATGTTTGCTTGGTTAAGCGTACTTATCTCAGGAAGTACATGTTCGAATTGAAAAATATTGTTCTGTTGGTCCAGTCCTCGAAACATTTTATTCAGTCCAATTTTCGAAGATCATTTTCATGCTTTAACACAAAACTTGGCGTTGGGTTCCGCCTCTCAAAGTGAACACTAGAAATTGAGATGAAATTAGAGGCTGCAATGTCTTCACTTAACTACCCTCATGTTAGCGAGACAGATGTAAAGGTAAACTATTGATTACATTTAATATAAAAAATTATATAATGTGAGCGCGACCACCAACTTAGAGTACAATATTTAATTATTAACTTCATATCATTCGAGTTCATTGCTCGAAGAACACAACTCCACTGAATGTCCATTTTAATATAAAATATTTGTACTCCTTACAAATTTGTTTTCTATTGTTGCCAAACTTTATTGCAATCAATTATAATATTTTTTTGTAATAATTATTTTAATTTAATTTATTATAAATTAAAATGATTTTCTTTTCTTTTTGTCGTATTTAACCCAAAAAAGTAATAAAAAAATAATAAAATGACCAAATATGCTCGACAGTATAACAAACATAAATAAGCAGCTAGTATACTAGTAATATATACATTTATGCAATAGTTCCTTCCGTCGAATATTTTGAAGTAAGGTTCCGTTATTCCGCTGAGTTAGTTGTTTTTCCGGAATATTAAGTATCTCTAATGCCGAGTGAAGCATGAACTTGCTGTTTTCAAACTTCACAGATAAAGATAAAGGAAACATTGTGAAAAATTGCTTTTGAAAACTTTCTTGTTTGAAAAATATTGGATTCGGATTTTTTATTATTTTATTTGGATACCAGCTAGGAGAAGAGCTTGGGCAATAGAAGGAAGTGCTAATACACATCATATCGAAGGTCTATAGGTCTGTTCTTGGGTCACAAGTCCCAGTCCTCCACTAAGCTCCTCATCCTGTAACGCAGAAGCAGTGGAGTTGGCGGCGGACATTCTTCACTGTACTACTTCCGCTTCACACTTTATGATACGCATGCAGCAGGATAGACAGAAGTAGGCTCGGGTTAAGAGTTAAGACACTCCGCTCCCCACATTCCGTCCTAATGTCAAATTTATAGCTTCCAGCTGTATCCCGCACATACCAGGGTAGACAGAGAGAATTATACCTCAGGGTATGCAATATTATTTAGAAACTGTTTACACTCACGTGAAATGATACTTAATACTAAATACATTTCACCATTGAATGGCATTCATCCATACATTGCTCGATCAACTATCAACAACTAAACAATCGCTCCCTCTATCGAGGCCGGAGAGGCCGGAGAGGCCGGAGAGGCTTTATAGTGGTTGTGTAATTTATCCGAGGGCCCTACACTCCCACACTACCCGAGTAGGTGCACTACTGGACGCTTCTTGCATTCTATACATTGTATTTGTATTGGTAATGTTATTGCAACTCTGTGAGGTTTATGCGTTATGATCATTAAATCGTTATTAACTTTCTATTAATAGACCCGATAGCACATTGTTACTGGTAAGAGAGGTTACTGTGGAGCAGAGCGAATTAAAAAAATTTAATTCCTAAAATGTAAATCGAACCCACAACCTGTTGCGCTTACAGTCACACGTTGTGAAATTAGTCCATGACGGCCTCAAAAAAAATGTACTATCAGCTTAAAATAGAGTAAATACCTTACTTTGATATATTGTAGATAATTTAAACATTTTCTATTGAAGTTTTAATTTCAAATAAAAGTAGGTACTTACAGCGTAACGGAGAGTGTACTTCAGTATTCAGGACTTCATAATAAAGCTTAAGAATAAACTCTTTAGAACTTTTAGGGATTCAATTTTGTAAAATATTTATGAAATAAAAATAATTAGTCATTTTCAAAAGTGGGCTTATCTATATATATAAAAGGACTTGTCCTCACTGACTGAGGTAAGACGCACGCACAGCCGTAACCGCTGATGCTAGAAACGTGAAATTTGGACAGATGTTTACTTTTGTAATCTGGACATCCACTAAGAAGGGATTTTGAAAAATTTTAACCCTAAAGGGGTGAAATAGGGGTAGAAAGTTAGTATGGAAAAAAATTTAAATCGGCACCGATTCTTATAAAATTTAAAATTCAGACTCTTAAAAGTATTTAATTGAATACGTATTTCGTGGTTTTCTAGAATTCTTTCCATAAGGGTGCAAATAAGGGGATGAAAGTTTGTATGGAAAAAATCTTAAATCGCCAACGGTTTTTATAATATTTGAAATTTAGACTCTTAAAAATATTTAATTGAACATGTGTGTCATGGTTTTCTAGAATTCACCCCCTATGGGTGCAAATAAGGGGTTGAAAGTTTTTTTGGAAAAATCTTTAAAACGCCACCGATTTTTATAAAATTTGAAATTTAGACTCTTAAAAATATTTCATTGAACACATGTTTCATGGTTTATTAGAATCCACCCCTAAATACGTAAGCGAAGCTGCGCGCGTCCGCTAGTTATAGTATAATTATTAATTAATTTATTATATTTAACGAGGATATATTTATTTAAACTTATATTTTCATCGAGGCAAAGTGCAGCGGTCAGTTCCGCCACTCAACAGCAATACCTCCAGCTTCTTTGCTGTGTGCGGGATAAAGCGTGAAGTTTCTACAAAAGTAATGATAATCCTCTACAGTAGTGATATAAGAATGGAATTTGGCGTCGATAAATGTGCTAGCATGCATGTAGTGCGGGGGAGTGTGATCAGATCTGATAATATTTGCATTTCAGATTCTGTTTCCTTCAGAACTCTTGGTGAAGGCGAGACTTATAAATATCTTGGAATGTCTGAAGCATTGGGTATTGATGAGCGGAGCATAAAGCAATTGGTGAAGGAGCGTTTCTTTAGCCGCCTGAAAAAAGTGCTTGGCAGCCTTTTATCTGGTGGCAACAAGGTGCGTGCTTTCAACGGTTGGGTTATGCCGCTTTTAGCCTATACTTTTGGCATTGTAAGATGGACACAGACTGAGTTAGACTCCGTAGATCGCCAAATACGTAAATTGTTGACGACATACCGAATGCACCATCCGCGTTCGTCTGTAATGAGACTGTATATCCCGCGTAAGTGTGGAGGTCGTGGCTTTTTGAATGTCAAGAACCTCCATAACCACGAGGTATGCAGTCCTAGAGAATATTGTCTCAAGATTGACGTGGATATGCACAAGGATGTGGTAACAGTTGACAAAGGCCTTACTCCTCTTTCCTTGGGCAAAGAGAACTGGCGTCGGCCTGTAGTACTTACTACTTCTGATCGCATGGCTGTATGGAAGAGCAAGGAGCTGCATGGTAGATTCCATAGAGCCCTAGTGGGCCAGGACGTGGATACTGTTTCATCATTATCTTGGTTACAGTTCGGGGATCTTTTCGGAGAAACTGAAGGTTTTGTCTGTGCAATTATGGACGAAGTTATCAAGACACGGAACTACCAGAGACATATTATGAAAGATGGCACTATCGACATCTGCCGGGCGTGTCATCGACCTGGGGAGTCCCTCAGACATATTGTCTCTGGTTGTTCTCATCTTGCTAATGGCGAGTATTTGCATAGACACAATCAAGTAGCCAAGATAATACACCAGCAACTTGCTCTTCAATATGGCCTTGTAGAATTGGAGGTGCCTTACTACAGGTACAATCCCATGTCTGTTCTTGAAAATAGCTGTGCTTTGCTCTACTGGGATCGGTCTATTATTACTGACAGGTATATTGTTGCCAATAGACCTGATATAGTACTAGTAGACCGAGCGGCGCGCCGCGCAGTGATTGTTGACGTTACTATCCCACATGATGAAAATCTCGTGAAGGCCGAAAAAGAAAAACAATCTAAATATTTGGACCTAGCCCATGAGATTACCGCCATGTGGGATGTCAATGCGACTATCATTGTGCCGATAGTGGTTTCGGTTAACGGTTTAATAGCGAAAAGCCTCGACCAACACCTTAAGAGGCTATCGCTTAGCTGTTGGATCAAGAACCGGATACAGAAGGCAGTATTACTTGAGACGGCACGTATTGTGCGGAGGTTCCTCTCTCTGGAGCCCTAGCCACCGATGGCTTGGACCCTTGTCCCGCCCTCGGAAGAGTGTTTTTTTTATATTTTTAAATGTATCTTTTTTATAATAATTTATATTTAAAAATGTAAAATTGATTCACTAATTTAATAAAAGTATATTCAGAGATCCTCTACTATCACACACTAACATATCGCTCAAACACTGCACAAATAGCTGTAATCAAATAAATGTTATTTCTGAAACACTTGTTAACCAACCAATAATAAAGAGTGGGAACTAAATCGATACGTTCCTATATATAGGGTAGGTCCACACAGAGGGTAGGTCTCTACATGAATTATTCATAGGGCAATGATATAATGGTCTGTTGTGCTTACTAAATTGAAATCGTTTATTTAAATGATATTTTTTTTTCAAATGTTAAATGTATGTTTGTCCTGAATTGAATTAGGCAAAGTGAAGCCGTCGTGGCTCGCTCTGTGGTAGTCAACACCGGTGGTTCCCGAACATTCCCTGTGACGTACAGAAAGATGAGGAACATGTCTGGACACTAGGGTTCCTCTACCAACCCTGGTATGCGTGAATTTATGTAAACAGTTTAACAAATTTTAAAATTTTTGAGTGAGATACATTTTTCCGGGTAGAAAAAAAAGCGTCCACGTCATCACCGGAAAAATTACGGAAATGATAATATTTCCAAAGTAAATTATTGTAGTATTCAAACCCTCACCCACTGTGAATGCAGTTAGACACGTCAATCGTGCAATTCTGTAACAAAATAATTCCGTTTTCATATAAAATAAATTATAATATAATATCTAGAACTGGTCCACTACAAACTTTTGATTTGAAAGTGAACTCAACAACTCGCGTATTTCGATGCAACTCAATTACACGAGTTAAGACTAATTTTGATACTACTTTCAGAACTACGAGTGGTTGCATTACGGATATTTCAAAATCCTTATTCAGATATTACGGGTAGAAGAAAACTAAAGTTAAGGGCGATGACTACTTTAAATAAATATGTAACACTGAAAAAAATGCGAATTAATAAATTCGTTCGTAATCAAACCCACAACCATCACGTTACAATCTCACCCTTGTGCCCTTGCGCCAATTTTCATTATTTCATCATTGAATTTCAATATGAATAATAAAATAATATGAAGCGTAATATTCAATTATAGCAACATGGTTCATTAAATAATGTCGTCTGTGAATACTAAAGAGGTTTTTATATTTGCAATTTTCTTCACAAAGGAAATACATCCGGTCAAACGAGTTGATCTAATTAGTATGCATGATGTTCTTTCCACTCCAAGTCTGCACACAAGCCAACAAGTATAGACTAGTCGGCTATCCCATTTCGAAACCCAATAAGATACGTTTTTTTATTGTGAGGAAACCTATTTATGCGTAATCTATCTACGCGACTTAAATGGGGAGTCGAGCGGATTATGTGGGGCTCAGGAACCGGCAGGTGAAAGCCACACTTCCTACTAAAACCTCTTGGTGCTCCTTCACCGTCACAGGCCGCGGCTACGGGACCTAAGGGATAATACCCAAAAACCAGCATCAACCAAATGAGGACCTTCAAAATGCAAAAACATCAGAATCGTCATCAGCAGGTTAAGTTCACTTAAAGGAAGATTTAAGAATCGATACTCAGTAAGTGCCTCATTTATTACCTCTTAACCAGTTTAAAACCTAGTCAGTCTAAGAGAGCGAGGAAATCAAAACTTGAACCCACAACCTCCCAGGCACAGAACCCAGGCCTCTACGACATAAAACAAGAAATATAATGCAAGATTACAATTACTTATTTCTCAAAGCAAACAAAACTAAAACACAAACGCAAACGTAGTGTTGATGGTTCCCGAACGGAGTCACGGGACTTAACTAGTAATGTAATAAACAATTTCCATGTAAAGCTTCGCCGGCAGCTCTGGGTAATTGGTGCACGGGACATTGGACGCGACTTGCGAAACAAGAGAGAGACGGTTTACACACTTTTGATTGGAAAATCTAAATGAGAAGAAAAGCTTACTTGAATGAGTTAATCGTATATTATGTGACGGTGGAGTTGTTAAAATATCCTTTTGAAATGTAAATTTCTTTTTTTAGGGTTCCGTACTTCAAAAGATAAAAATGGATCCCTTATAGGATCTATTTTGCTGTCGATCTGTTAAGATAATTTCTCTCAAGATTGACAAAGACTAAATGAGTGCACACGCCATAAACATGAATTTGAAGTTTTTGTGCATTTAACTATTCCATTTTCCTTTAAAACGTATTGAAATTAGTCCAGAGCCGTAACATAAGTCAACCGACAAGAAACAGAATGAACCCTTACAAAGAATATCTAAACCTTATGTGACACCCTCGCCAGCCCTCAGCACCAGGTCTACCCTGGCGTCATTGTAATTCAGAGCTCGTACTCCTAGTTTGTCGCAAGTGACCGGCGGCGGGGGCTAGTTCAGCATTCGCCACAGACGGTTATCGACACTGCTCCTGAAGCGATACACTTTCGTGTAGCTTTTTTGGAAAACAAGTTGTACTTTGTTATTTTGAAATTTTGTTCTTTTTATTTTCTATTTGACGAACGGTTTTTACCCGTTTTGATGGTAGAATTCAACGCCGAGCTCTACGTATTTACCAGTAAATTACGTTTGCGGCAGTCGAGGGATTGAAAAAAAACCGAATAATTATTAATTATTTATTAATTATATATTAATACAATTATCTTAAAACTAACGACTGCTTTAATCGAAGTGAGAATAAAGAGTGTTTTTAACTTCTAATAAGATATTATAATTACGAGAATTAAAACACAGGTGCATTGGACAATTCGAAGAAATCGCTGGGTGGTCGCCTGAGATCAGGCGAGTACTTTGGTACGTCAGCATATTCGTAGGGTTAGGGTTCCGTAACTAGTACGATAAGTCTTAACATAACAATAACTTTCTAAATAAAGACCTAATAAATAGTACTTCACGCTTCCTCCGTATATTTGTAATAAGACTACTTCTACTAACCACGCACCGCCCAATTATCTAGACACTGAGTGTAGAATTGTAACTGACCCCCTTACGTATTCACATCCGTTCATCGACAATAAGCGCGTTTCCTTTTATCTTCACCCAAAAAATGAAATACAACACTATATTATTTTGTCTTTCCGTGAAATTGACTGGAAATTACGTATTGGTCAAAAACAAATGAACACTCCCCCGATTTAGACATCAAACCTACGACTATGATGTTTAAATAAATCGATTTCCAAATTAGGATAGTGTTAAAAAGTTTTTGGTAAAATATATACCTACTCCTGCTTAAACTAATATACAGGGTGGAAGAGGCAGCGCTTCTTTAACTGAAACTGCATATAGGGTAAAATATTTCAAACCCAGAATTAAAAAAAATAATCAAGGCACCTCAACGGTTTGGACGTAGGATTTTTTTTTCATTTCACGATTTTTATCCATACCTGTATTTCGTGTCACGCACACATACGTATGTGACGTTGCCGCTTTGACAGGTAAGTGTGTGCGTGCCTATGTTATACTTTACAAATGGCGTTTTATTTTAAAACGATAATTTTATTATTTATTTTGTTTGAAAAAAAAACTTTTTCATTTTTGAGAATTATTTTTTTTCCGAATTATATTAGGCTTTTATAGAGTAGATAAAACTGTGGTTTCATTTAAAGTGGCGCTGACAATTCCACCCTGTATAAATACTTGAATAATTTAAATAAAAAAAACTTAGTTCGCATTCTAAAAGTAGTTTTTACTGTGAGTTCTGTACTTAGCGTAGTCTAACTTAGTGCGTTATAATATTGTTTCTTTGCTCAACTGACCACAGAGTGGGGAGTTCAGACAAACTGGAAAGGTGTTCGTATGATTGACGCTATACAATTTCTAAATATAAATATAACAATGAAGGTGCTTATTGTCATTGCGCTGATCTGATGCCTCCAGAATGCGAAACGGAGTGTGGGAAACCGATGTGTCTTAACAGCATATACAGTCGTATATGTATCGGTAGTCTCAACACTGGTTCCAGGTTCTCTCTGCCTACCCTTCTATGTGCAGGATGATATGTGGTAAAAGGTATGATGTAGAAAATGGAGAAAAAAAATCTTTTCAGTACTATAATAATATAATTGGCAGCTTTTCCAAATGTTGATCTATGACGTAGTTGTATCACAGAACTAAACTAATTAAAATGTTACTCTTGTTTCAAGTTCATTCTTTTATTTTAACGAGCGCGGGATTACGTTTTCTAATTATAATTATATAAATGTGTTGTTATTTTTTCACAGACTGGAACATGGCTGGCCCTAGGCCCTGGAACGTAGAAAATTCATTTGAATATTTATCAAAACAAATTTTATTGGCTTGAAGATATTAAATTTCCATTAATTAAATTTTCTGCTTAAAAAGTTGTAACACCGCAGCCCGGCAACTTACTGTGAGCACGACAGTTGCGGGTTCCATTCCATCATGAATTTCCAATTTCATGGGTGTTTATTTCATTGCTCTAGTAACAAGTAAAAGCGCGGTGTTGAGTTCCTTGAATTATCATGCAATAATAACATGGTCGGTGTATGGGGGACGGAGTGTCCCAGCACTTAGTGGTAACTTCGGCTTGTCCTTGCGACACGCGGTGTACAGTGTGAAGCTGAAAATGTTATATAGGAAAGGGACGGAAAAAGCCTTCCAGAGTGTATACAATAAAAAATAGTTTGATTTATCATCTCGGACAGTTGACAAATTGGAAATCAGAAATTTAGGGAAAAAAAGTTTGCCTTTTTTAATATTTACTTTTTTTGTCTTTGTTTATAGTGACTTGGCCGTAACATTTAGTGCAATTATTGGTTGTGACTTCGAATCCCGTTGAAGGTAATTTTAAATAATCTTCGTAAGACTGCAGGTTCTGTACTTTAGTACATAATTATTAGAAACATAGACATAATGGTCTTTATAAAGTCATTCGTTTTAGCTTTAACCTGTATCCTGTACAATCCGCTCCCCGCGCACCACCTGTATTCGAGGAGACTCAAAGCTGCGCTTTCTCTACCTGACGTTTAGAGATAACGGGGCCAAACGACAATAATTACTCCAAGTAAAACGAATAATTCTCTTTGCATACAGACATTAGATATAATTAAAATTTACAGAAAAAAAAACACAAATATATTCATATGTGTATGATAGATAAGTTCTACCACTTAACACGCAATTTCTCGGTAATTGGGTTAAAGGTGGTTCCCTCCGCCTTCCTTGCTAAATGTGCACCTTAAAACATACAATTTCTTTGGTCAATCTCTGAACACTAGATAGCACAGTAGAATACATTATAATGCAAAGCGCGGTCGCAAACAGGTAGACTCTGTGTTCATAATCCCCCGGAAGCGGCAACCTGACACGACCGGCGTGCGATTAGGGGGGGAGAACGAGTTTACGTATAAAAAGATAAATTGTAATGCAGTTTAATTTTTACCATAATTTCTTGAGTGATTTTGATTTCGTAAATATTGCAGTCGTACTGGCGTTCTGTAATTAGTGTTTGAAGTCGGTTTGTTTTTTTGTTAAAAAATATTTTATTAAAAAAACCAACTAATCTATCTCGGTTTTACCCTATATTTTAAAAGGCAAGGTACATTTTGTACTCTAATAATATATTATTTGAATAACTTACATACATAAATATATAATATGAGGGCAGTCGTGGCGCAGGGGCACAACTGTAATAGCGACAGGTCGTGGGTTCGATATCCTTCGAGGAAATGAAATATTTATTTAAATTTATATTTGCAACGCTCTGGTGTCGAAGCAAAGTGCGGCGTTGAGTTCCTCCAGAATTCGGCGGAAAGTGGGGAACGGAGTGTCTTAACACTAGGTTCCCTCTGCCTATCCTTATCCCATAACGAGGAAGTTTGTACAACTGTATGAAATATTTTATAAGAATTATGCATAAAAAGTTAGATGGGACGTTTTATATTCAACTTGCAAATTGGTTTTGATTGATGTCGCTGGAAGCGAATGTTCCATCGTCCTTGTAAATGGACATTTGTTTTAATTTAAATTTAGTTTTTTTTTCCCAAAAGCAGTGTAGAGAAGTTAAAATTAATAGAGTATATGTTACTGTTAATTGCACACTTATTTATACATTTTTACTTGTTTATTATATATAGAGATAATAAAAAAGTGATAAGGGAAAAACAACTCCTCTGCAGTGAGGTACGAGTATAATAAGTCGTGATGTAATATAGAATTATTCAATTTAAACAAGTAGTTACCTGTTGATGGCGCGTTCAAATACATTTACTTATAAAGTAAATGTATATTAGTACCTATTTATAACCTACCTTTAGCATTATCGCTTAGAAAATAATTTTCCTTTAATTTTATATCATTTCAGTACATTATAACATATTGTGGTATTATCTGCCACGTAATACGATAATAACCAATTGAACACATAATTTCTCGAATTCGAGAAAAAGTGAGGGTCAAAGTGTCGTGTCACTTATTTAGATCTGTCACTTATTTATATGTGTATATTAACAAAAAAATATCAGCTTCACGCGTACAACAGGGTAGGCAGAGGGAACCTAGAATTAAGACACTCCGTTGCCCACTTTCCGACCAATTTTTCAAGGCCAGCCTAATCTTTGTGCCAGAGCGCAGAAATTAAAATATTAAAAAATAATAAACTAGCATTTAACATAAAATAATCAACTAGCATTATAAATCAAACTATATTTAAATATTGAGCTAAATATAGAACGAGTAAAGAGTAAACGAGTAAAGAGCAACGCTCGTGGAAGCATTATTGTCAACTTTGAGACTGAAAGATATCCTGAAAAATATTACGGGACCGAGCTCTAGAACTTTACGAAGTCGACTTATCTTTTACTTGTATAAAAAAGTATTAAATTTAAGTCAATTCTTTTGATAGAATATTACTTAAACACTAAGATTTTATAGAAGACGAACTAAGTCAAAAAAGACACAAGTCTCTGAAGTGTCTGAAGAACCTGACAATGGGTCACATCGAACACTTTATTTGATTAATCGTGTTTATTTTGGGAACAATTAATTGCTTTAAATTGAAAAAATATTTTAGCATTGGATAATCCATTTACACAGTAAGGTTATAAACAATAATATGGCAGGCTGCAGGTATAATGCTGGTTTTCATATAAATAACAACAATCAACGGCTCTATCGAATGTCGATGTAACGAACCTGTCCTCCTCCTGGAGGACACCTCAGACACATTGCCTCTGTCTCGCTAACGACCAGTATCTGAGTGACTCAATCAAGGAGTTACGACCGTACGTTAGCGACTTGTAGACAAGATGGAGTGCAGTAGAGAACCGTTACTAATATAATTTACAGTTCGCTAGCTAGCTGTGTATATAAATGGATATTCTGTTTTCTGGCATCACATGACGTTATATAATAAATCAATTTCAACCAGGTGTTTTGGAGATTGTCACGAATAAATACAACTAACAATTTTGTATATGGGACTCAGAACCCACTCGAAACTAAATGCTGTGCTTTATCTAGTTACCAAAGAGGAAATATTTAAAATAATTTATGCCCCGAATTCAAGACTGAACTAACAACCATTGCGTTACAACAGTCTTACAATTCCTTTACAAAAAAGATAATAACAAAAACAAAAATATTTTTTATTCTATATCTTATTTGTTAAAAGCTTTTTCTTTATGCTTCAAAAGATTCATTTTGACTCGCGAAATAAACAGATAAAGAGACATTATACGGAAAATATTCGTGATAAGTTAGTACTGTTTCTCCGCCGGCGCGCTTTGTTTTCATTCGAAACCTGAGGTATTTGGCTCAGTGGTGGTCTGTGACTTGAATGGTTCACGAGATGGTAGCAGATTTAGATTTTAATAGAAATGTAATACTTTTATATTTTTAGGGTTCCGTACCTCTAGAGATAAACACGGGACCCTTACAGGATGATTTTGTTGTCTTTCTTCCTTGTGAAATTGATACCATATATTAAAATCTATAGTCTAATAAATCACATAGTCAAAACATGCATCACTTTTAAATTATGTCTATAATTTAAAAATACTGTAAAAGTGTTTATAGAACATTCGTGAATATAAAATATTTGAACTCGCCAGCTAAGTGAGACATCACAGTGCTAAAACACTTTACGACGGCGACCCCGCGACCTCTCTACACACATGTACAAGTTTATGACGGAGCCTGTAGGTACTAAACAGAATTATAGCATTGTAAAAGAATTTAGGTATTAGAAGTGAAACGTTGTGCTTTTTGAGGGATTTAGCTAGAGTTAAAACACTAGGTTCTAAAAATATATTATATTATATTTTCTATGAGTAGTAACAGCGTCCGACTGTAAATATGATAGTTGTGGGTTCGATTCTCACTCAGAAGAACGAACTCTTTTCGTTTACAGGCTTGATAAGAGAAAACACTTAGAGTTCCGCCACTCTACAATACATAATATATGTAAATGTAGGTTTAAAATAAAGAATGAATTGTCGTATATTTACAGCGGGTAAGTGAGTTGCAGAAGATAGAAAATACATTTTTTAAAATATCTTGTAAATGTATCAGGGAGGAAACACCTAGTAATAAAATATTCAGCTGTATTATTTGTTATTGTTGCTACATTAGTAAAAAGCTACATTAGTAAAAAGTTTTTAAAACATAGATCAATAACATCTCTTCTTATCAAGTCAAATTATTTCTGACGGCTGTGAGTTACAAACTATCTTGGTTTGTAACTTAGAGCCGTCAGAAGTAATTAAGACTCCTACTACACAGTAGTACTGTGCCATAATAGCTTTTATTTAAAGATTTTGTCAAATACTTTAAAAAAATAACAAATAAATGAATTTAAACATCTTATAATAAATAATAATTCAATTTAATATCATAATATTGTATTCAGCGTGAAACCTCAACCCGCACACAAACTTCTAAACTACGTGACTTTATGACACATTTGCCGAAACTAAAGTTGCATAGAACGTAACGGACAAGTCAACTTATTTTATACTTTTGTAAAATTTTATTATTAATTTGATGCCGTCAAGGCGTAGTTACGGGTTCGATACTCTGTAAGGGTAAAAATATAAAGATATTAGAGTCATATATACAACCAGCGGAACTAGCTATTTAAATTACTTAATCAATAGGAACAACTTTTTCCTGCGTAGCAAGAAAGGCAGAAGGAATCTAGTATTAAAACATTTATTCCGTCCAATTATAAAAAAATTGCGTGTTGAGTGGCAGAACTCAGTACCGCGCTTTATTTTGTAACCAGAGGCGCTTCGTTGCGCGTATATAGTGCGGCGTTGGGTTCCGCAATACAACACGCAGTGTCTCAACTTCCAGTGAAGGTCGGAAATTATAGTGTTTAGGTACTCTCTGTCTACTTCATGTATTTTCTTCCCTTTTATCAAAATTATCTCAGTATATAGGTACAGTTGCACACCGTTGCATAAAAGGCACACAAGTGTTCTAGAAAATAGAGACATATTCAAAGTATGAAAGATATCCTGCGTCGCCCGGAGCCGTGCTCTGTCCTTCTTGTACTCGTATGTCTCGTTGAAGACCTTCGCAAATACACCTATATAAATATAATAGTTGTTATGCAGTTTTAAAATACCTGTACATAGTATGTAAGTAATTTTATTTAGGTATTTTAAAAGATTTAGGCATATAATGTGATTGTTGACGATGGTCGTGGGTTTGATTCCTATTTGGGTAATTTTTAATTATTAACATTTTTATAGTACAAATTTGAATTTTGATCATGTCAGTAAAGATTATATGAAATAGTTTATTTTCAAATTATTTGTTACTTATTTGTTTAAATAATTAAAAAAATACAAAAACTGGTTATAGAATAAAACATTTTTCACATTATTATGACGAACTCCGGAGTTCAAAGCCACACTATATAGTTTCTATATATATATTGAATATGTATGTAATTGTTCAACTTTACAAAAAAACAAAAAAAAAATGCATATCATTTTCTTAACCCTAAGATGGTAACAGGGGTGATCCAAAACCTAATGTTTTGCTAATAAAATACAAAAAATAGAGATCGAGCACTCGTAAGGCTTCTATATTAAATAAAGTATGGAGTCAATTTTACCTCGACAACTACCAGGAAACATATGGACCTTTCTTAACGTCTCCGAAGAAGTTCCAGCGAGCGAATCACCTGCTAAACTGCAAAAGCAGAATGAAGAAAGAATTATAAAAAAGATTGTTTGTCGAATATACTAATAAATAATTTGAGTAAGGTACTGATCTCAAGAAGAATGTTCTTTTAGTCTGTTACAAATATAAAAGGTTTTATTTTTTATTAAACAAATGTTTTTTTTTCATTTTATTACCACGAGGTGACGTGGAACCCCCATTACTATGCGTGTTCATATAAACTAAGTTACCATCGTAGGGTTAATCCCTGAAAAAGGAATATCATAAAGCCTATTCTATACACGCCTCAAATATTTAGTAAGAATTGCGTTAAAAATACTTACCTGGAGAAGCTTTGGGAGCTCAGCAAACGGTGACTGCGTGGGTTTTCTCACGTGGATTATCGAAAAGAAAGTTACATTTGTTCTTGATTTAAGATATTGTATTATTATTGCTTAATATATATTGATGGTAGGTGGTAACACCAGAATTATTCCAAGTTATTTTACTAAAGTCTACAAGTTTCTAACAAAAGGCTGATTTTTTGTTTCGGGAAATGGTAAACGGAGTGTCCTGTTTTTTTTTTGTATTTAAACTGTATCAGTCCATACAGTATTTTAAAAAAGGCTACCTACTATTCGGTCATCAATAAGAGATTTTCTAAATATTTGGTAAAATTTATGATATATTTACTTCATGTACCTACTGTGTACGACACAGTTTTACTTAATTGGGCGACAAATCTAATTTGTATTAAACCAGTTATCGCCCGCAACTACGTAGCATGTGTAAACTGACTAGCAAAAAAAGATGTTCATGAGTTTATTTTTGAATTAATTTATTTTACAAACGCCACGTATACTTTTTGGACGTTAATATATTTAAAATTCGATATTCACTCGAGGGCATGAATTACGAATTATTTACATTTCTTCGCTCTGGCATGAAGGCGATATCCCGGCGTTCAGTTCCACCACTCAACACGCAATTTCTCCAAAAATTCGGTGCAAAGTGGGGAGCAGAGTGTCTTAACAACAGGTTCCACAAGCATAATCCGTTGTGTAGTTTAAAAAACTAAAGCGTACATTTGTGAAAAGTGAGCTACGGATTTTCCGTTCTCCGTTCCCATTATCACACTATTGTTGCCATTCTCTGACGAAGTCTCGAGGTATTCGAGAGATCTCGAGGCAGAGAAAACTTAAAGTGAAAACACTCCGTTCTCACTTCTCCACCCGGTTTCAAGACATCTACTCACTTTTTGTTAGCATCTAATGAAATTTCAAGCCTCAAATCCTTATACCGACATTTATTGTTGTATTATGTAAACAAAACGAAACGCATACGAGATGCGGCGATAAATTATTTACAAACATATTCACGTTATTTATATTTATGGCACACTAGTGCGTGTACGTGACTTTGCTTGTATTGAATATTCTTAGTTATACCATTTATTTAGTGAGCGTAACTTTGACGTTCTATATAGAAGGAATATTTGTATCTAAATATTGAATATTTGAGGCCGTCGTGGCCTAACGGCACAAAGGTGTGATTGTAACGCGACGATTCCGGATTCGATCCCCACTCGGGGAAATTTAATATTTATTTAAATTTATATATCTATTTCTACGCTCTGGTGTCGAGGCTAAACGCGGCGTTAAGTTTCGCCTCTTAACACGTAATGCCTCCAGAATTTGGCGGAATTTGGGTGTTTAAACTCTAAGTCCCCTCTGCCTATCCTGCTGTGTGCGGGATACAGCGTGAAGCTGATTTAGTTTATTTTTTATTTAATTAACTTTATCATAACACCCTTCAACTCCATGACTTTGTACTTTTAATAGTACCTACTATTTTAATTGTCATCAAAGTAAAAGGAAAGTTAAATCTCTCACTGCCTGGTGTGCAAGAAAATGGAAGTAGACCGCGGAAATGAACATGTTACATATAAATATTTAATCTTTTGAGGAAAAAATACCACCCGATATATACTTTCAATGATTTACCTACTTCAGCTATCCCATAAACAAATATAAAGCGTCGCTCAAACAAAGTAAATCAAGCTGATTATAATGATCGTCCCCCAAACGACATTACTTTCCCTTCGCAAGATATCTCTGTTAATAAACAAAGGTGACCGCGTCATCAATTCACAAGGTTTCTCTAAAAACGACCTTTTTAGCTCCGCTTTACTGAGACCAGCCTAAAAGGTCTTTTAAAGCGTTTCTTCGAAAGAATCGTCTGAATTCTTCGAGTAATAAAAATTTATCTTCCAGTCGGTATAAGTGTACGACAATCCGACCTCTCGACTTTGGGTTTATATAATTAAATATCCATTAGCCGTCACGCGGCCGCCTCTCCGCCGCCTCTCCGCCGCCTCTCCGCTGTTACATGTTTTCCGAAATGAAATATTCCATTCAGTCCGTGTCATGGCGTAATTAATTCAAGAATATTATCATTCTCTCCGAGCACGTCGCGCGCACCCAGAACGTATGCCTTCCTTCTTCCTGGCATTAATCCCGGCTATTTACCAGGGTCTGCCTTCCTACTTAACCTACTCCACTTTGCACGATCTTTTGCGTCCTCGGTGGTTAGACCATTGGCTCTCATGTCCTGCATCACGACATCCAACCAGCGCTTCCTTGGGCGTCCGGGAGGTCGCGCCCCAGGAACTAGTATAGCAAGGCACTTGCGTCCGACATAGTTCTTAGGCCGGCGCGTAACGTGGCCAAACCATCTCAAGCGACGCTCTTGGAGCTTATCCGCTACGTCACGGACCCCAAGACTACCTCGAATGAATGTGTTACGTATGCGGTCAGACCGCGTTACGCCGCACATCCACCTCAGCATCTTCATTTCCGTGACGTGAAGCTCCCGAGTGTGCCGAGATAGTGCTGGCCAACATTCGCTGCCGTATAAAAGAACCGGTCGGACGATGCTCTTGTATATCAGCCCCTTGAGCTTGGGCGGTATTCTGCGGTCGCAGACCACACCAGTGACCTCCCGCCATTTGGCCCAGGCAGCGCTTATCCGGCCATGGACATCGTGGTCGATGCCTCCAGACTCGTGCATAACGGATCCAAGGTACCTGAACTTCTCCGACTTAACGGCTGGCTCAGGACCTATAAGGATCGTGCTCGAGTCCCGGCTCCCGCAGGCCATGTACTCTGTCTTCGACACATTTAGTTTAAGACCGCCGTTCTCAAGCGTACCCTTCCAGAGGTTCACTTTACGCTCCAGCGTCAGTCGGTTCTCGGCAATGAGTGCTATGTCGTCGGCATACATCATCAGCCATGGAGGCTGGTCCTGGATGTGAGCCGAGACAGTATCGAGCACTACATTGAATAAGAACGGACTAAGAGCCGAGCCCTGGTGAACCCCTACTGTAATCGGGAAGGGTCTAGTGTCGCCAACAGCAGTCCTAACCATAGAAGCGGAATCGTGGTACATGCCTCTGATAATCTCAATATAGGCCTCAGGGATCCCTTTGGATCGCAATGCCCACCAGATACACTGACGAGGCACACAGTCAAAGGCCTTCTGCAGATCTAAAAAGGCCACGTGCAGAGCTCTCCTTTTTTCCCTGTAAGCCTCCATCAAAGTTCTGAGGGCGAAAATGGCGTCCATGGTGCCCGATCCTGGCTGAAATCCATATTGAGACTCAGAGACAGTACACTCTCGGCGGAGCCTGAGGTCGATCATGCGCTCGAAGAGCTTCATGGTATGACTCATAAGCTTAATGCCCCTATAACTACCACAATCTTGAACACTGCCCCTTCCCTTGTAAATAGGGGTAATAAAGCTAAGCCGCCACTGATGCGGCATCTTACCAGTGTTCAAGATATGGTTAAAAAGGTCAGTAAGCATGAGCACACCAAGAGAGCCCAACGATTTCCACGCTTCGATCGGAATGTCGTCAGGTCCCACCGCTTTTCCGTTCTTCATGCGTCGAAGGCAATTACGTGTTTCGTCAAGGGTTATTGGGGCAATAAGTCCGAGGTTAGGCGGTGGGTCGTGATGAAGACTGCATGGGTGCTGAGTATTCAGCAACTCCTGGAAGTAGCTTCTCCACCTCTCCTTCACAGAGTCATGATTACAGAGCAGCGTGCCCTGGGAATCTCTGACGCAAAGACATTTTGCGATATCTTGCGTCACTTTATCCCGGGAACGTGCCAGTTTGTAAATGAGCTTCTGCCCCTCCACAGTTTCAAGTTTATCATACAATGGTGACAAACTCTCACTGCGGGCTCTGGCTACAGCTCTTTTACTGGCACGTTTAGCTACTGTGTACTCCAGTCTGTCTTCAGGAGAGTTGGATTCCTGCCACTTCTTAAAGGCAGCCTTCTTTTCACGAGTCACCTCCTGGACCTCGTCATTCCACCACCATGTCTCCTTGTCGATGACACGTCCTCCCCTAGAAACGCCAAGAACTCGCCTGCCTGCCGCAATGATTGCCGACTGAGCCCGATCCCAAGCATCCTGAGCAGTCTCGGTGTTAGTCGAAAGATTATGACTTTTCACCTCTGCCAGGAAGTCGGTCTGCATCGGTCCATTCAGCAGCCACCACTTGATCCGAGGCCTACGTTTCTCGGCTACTTTCTTCTTCGGAGTGACGTTAAAGTCCATGACAAGAAGACGATGTTGGGCCGTTAGGCTTTCGCCCGGAATGACCTTACAGTTAGTTACCCTGCCCATATGACACCGTCTGGTCAATAAGTAGTCTATTTGAGTTGAGTGGGACCCGCACTTATACGTGATAAGGTGCTGAGAATTCTTTTGGAAGAACGTATTCACGACGGCCAGATCAGACGCAATACAGGTTCTCAGAATGTTTTCTCCCTCTGCATTGCGAAGACCGTGCCCAAAACCCCCGTGAACACGTTCATACGGCTCAGCAGCCCTACCGACGTGCCCGTTCAAGTCCCCCCCAACTAAGACCAATTCGGTAGACGGCACAGCAAGTAGCACCCCTTCATACTGCTCCCAGAATGTCTCCTTTTCGGCCGCGCTACATCCCGCCTGGGGAGCATAGGCACTGATTAAGTTTGTGATGACGCCCTCAATCAGTACCCTCACTCGCATCAAGCGGTCGGAGCGACGGTCAACTTCAAGGAGCCCATTCTGAAGCTCTTCAGAAAGCACTACCGCTACACCGTTTCTACCCGAAGGTGACCCAGTGTATATAAGCCGGTAACCCTGTCCGATGTTACGGGACTTATTGCCCTTCCAGCGAGTTTCCTGGAGGAAAGCACACTGGACCCGACGTCTCATGAGTACATCTGCGAGTTCCCTGCATCGTCCGGTTAGAGAGCCAATATTCCACGTTGCAAAGCGGAGTTTCTGTCTGGGTACTCGCGTCTTTAACCGTGCCCGTACTTGACACGGTAGCCCTTGCCCACTTATCGCAGGTGTAGGGCGATGTGCCTGCGCGTCGTTTAGCGGCGACGCCCTAGCCGTACCCAGTTTCTTTCTGTGACTCTCCATTATGTCGGCGGATGGCGGTTTTTTACATGGAGCGACTGCCGTCTGACCACCAAAACCCCTTTGTGGGGAAAAACCGGGGGGGAGAGGAAAATAGAAGGGGCAGGATAGGTAAAAGGAGGGAGCTAAGGAAAGGAGGAGGGGAAGGGGAGTTAGGACACCATTCTTACGGACTGGATGAGGATGTAAGAGTGGCGGCTCGAGGATCCGGGGTCGCGTACCCGTATGCCCATAAACAAATATCGGACAGATATTAGTCAGGACATCCTCTGGATTCAATCAAATTCTCCATCCCAGAACGTATGCCTACGTAATAATTTACCCACCACGCGCGCGAGCAACCTGTCACGCGGCTTCGTCTGCTTATACTTATTGCGAGATACAGCGTGAAATTGTTAAAAATATTGAAATATAACCATAAGTTTTTATTAAAATTGAACCTACTATCATCTCGTGAATATTTAAGTCATAGACCACCACTGAGCCGGATACAACACATTTGGAATGAAAACAAAGCACGCGCCCGGCGGAGAGGAGGAGAGCACAATCTTATCACGAATGTCTCTTTATCTGTTTATTTCGCGAGGCAAAATGAATCTTTTGAAGCATAAGGACAAATAAGATATAAAATAAAAAAATATTTTTGTTTTTGTTATTATCTTTCTTTTGAGAGTGCTGTAATGCAATGGTTGTTAGTTCAATTTTAAATTCGGGGCATAAATTATTTGAGTTTCGAGTCGGTACTACGTTCCGTATACTAGTTTTATAGTTTGTTTTGTTCGTGACGATAATCTCAAAAACACCTGGTTGAGATTGATTTATTATATAACGTCATATCATAATTTTAGTTTAGTGACTGTCCTCTATAAAGTATTTTTTCAATTCAAACTAGTTCCTGAGATTAGCACGTTCATGCATTTAAAATGTTCAATGTGGCAGTTAGAAAGTGTTGTCACAACTACGTCTTCTAAACAATCTTAGTTTGTGAGTTATTTTTATGTTCACGCTATATCCTGAGAACCTATTATTAAGACACTACGTTCCCATTAAGACATTCCGTTCCCAAATTTCTTGACGCAACACCTCAGTAATAATCCATCAAGAGAGTTGATCTAATATTAAAATTTTATTCAAGTAAAAGATAAGTTAACTTTATAAAGTAGTAAGCGTCTTGCAATGTTTCCAGGATATCTTTCAGTCTCAGAGTTGACAATAACGCGTCCATTAGCGTCCCACGTCGCTCTTAATATTTAGTTCATTATATAAATATAGTTTAATTTATAATGTTTTCACGCTGTATCCCGCATACAATTGGGTAGGCAGAAGGTACCTGGGAACCCAGTGTTGTGAGTACTGTTTCTATTAAGACTCTTTCGTTCTCCATTTTTTAACGGAATTTTCAGGATATTGCGTGTTGAGTGGTGGAACTTAACATCGTTTTTATTTGTTTATCTTTGTATCTTTTTGTTAAGGTAAACACCAAATTGGTTAAGATAGCGTTTCGTGTAACGTCGTAGCAATTACGCTACTCACTGACAACCGTCGCCCTTCAACTGCGAATCAAACCTGCTCCATCCGTCATAGTACACACGACTGTTACAGTCAAACACCACAACAACTACAACATTTATAAAATCAAAATCACTTAAGAAATGTTGTAAAAAATAAGTATTATAAAAGGCAAACATTTTTACCCCAATTTGTCACCTGTCCAAGACGTCAAATCAAACTATATTTTATTGTATACATTGTGAAAGGCTTTTTGCGTCCCTTCTTCGTGTAACGTAGTCACCGCGGACCACTCTTTCATACTGATATAAATGTTACCTTGTTTGATGATATTATAGATGATCATGGTTATAAATATAGGAATACGTACATTACTGTTTTTTGTTTCTTTTATCTGTTTGTGTCAAATTTGATGTTGATGTATTTAATAAAATCATTTATACATTTCGAAAAAACCTACGCCACATTGGTGTAATATAAACTAGATTAGTATTTCCCCCAAGAAAATTTAAGCGGAAAAAAGCGGAAAAAACACGCTCGTCTCTCATTCTCGCCGCGCTCTGTTCCTCGTGTCTAACCTAGATCGCCCATTAGAGCGTCCATTGTGCTTTAGCTAGTTACATTTAAGCTTCCCTACAATAGTTCTGTTGCTTCTTTGAGTGTTCTTACTGTTCACTACATGGTGAATTCGGTTTTCTTTTAGTTAGCTCTATCTTAATTACTTGTAGCTTCTAACTTAGTTTATGTTTTTTTTTTAATTTCTCGTTTTATTCCGTATCTATTACGTTGCCGAATATTCGAGGCATTGTGTGTTTTAACTGGTGTAACTCAACGCCGCGCTTATTGCCTTGGTGCCAGAGCAAAGAAATGAATATATTTTCCCGAGTGGGAATCGAACCGACCTAAACCGTCGCGTTACAGTCAGTCTGTAGTCAGTCGCTTATGTCAGTTATTGTGCCAATAAACAGTTATCTTCAGGTATTTTCTGAGAACGGATAAGTAAAATATTTGTAAAGGTTATATGTTTATTTAATTTTGTAAATAAACACACTTAGGTTTATAATACATAACTGCTTTATAGTACTAGGTTCGAATACGATCATTTATTTTACAGTTTTACGCTTTTTTCACGTATAGCAGGATTGGCAGAGGTATAAGACACTTGTGATATAAAACACTTCGATCCCCAATATCCACATAATCTTCGAAACAGTATGTACGTATGTATGTACTCGCGTTTACATTTAGTGCTGCACCACAGTGCTCACCAACGACTTCGAATCCAATTCGGGGTAAAAACTAATCCTTAATAAGATAGATTAAAAATAAAGAAGCGATTTAGTTAAAAGAAAATCTAAGTTTCAAGAATAACTTTATAACACCGAGCGGCAAGCCTGTCTCCCTGCACATATAATGCTTATAAACTTATAAATGTTCTAAAAGCGTTTCCAAACAGCTTCAGTCGCGTCTTTCATTATATATAAAAGTTTCTAAAGGGTTATTAAAGTTAATTTTTCCTCAGTTTGCGGGAACAAGCGCACTTTGCGGGATTATTAAATTGTTAACTTGAAGTGGGTCCCTTTGGTGTTACGTGTTTTTGTAACGAATCAATGTTAGATTCTTAGGACATTTACTAAAATTATTTTTTAAATAAGTAATTTTCCGCATTACTTTAGCAACTTCACGCTATATACTTCATGTAGGTAGCGGGATGAGTAGAAAAAACCTAGTGTACAGACACTTCGTCCTCTTAATATTCCTCTATTATTCGTCGCCTATTACACATATTCTGATTAATCGAGGCCTACAAAAAGTTTTATCTCATAATTTTGTTTAATACTAAATAGGCTAAGGCCAGGCATAGTACAGACTCATTATAAATTATATTTTTTTGTTTTTGAAATTTTTTTGCTCAAAATAAATGAAATTGTAATAGCTCAAATCCTAAAAAAAAGTTTAAAAAAATATACACATATGAGTATTTTATCCTCGGAGCCAGCCATCTTCTATTTTGTGGAAAAAGAACAACGCATTTATAGTTATACAAGTAATTAGAAAACGTGATTACGTTTTTAGCGCGGGATCCCGCGCTCGTTAAAATAAAAGAATGAACTTGTAACAAGAGTAACATTTTAATTAGTTTAGTTCTGTGATACAACTACGTCATAGATCAACATTTGGAAAAGCTGCCAATTATATTATTATGGTACTGAAAAGCATTTTTTTTTCATTTTTACTCTGAAGCCCGCATATAGCAGGGTAGGCGGAGCGCCAGGCTCTCTCTGCCTACCCTGCTATATGCGGGAGACTGCATGAAGCTGATTTTAGAAAGCATATAAAATATAGTATTACCGTTAATCATATGAATATCTTCCAATTGGTCAGTAAACTTTACACTCTGTGGTCAGTTGAGCAGAGAAACATTAATATAATGCTCTAAGACAACGCTAGGTACTGAGCTAACAACAGAAACTACTTTTTTCATTCATCATATTTCATTATCATCACAACATACGACCTGTTGCGTTTACAGTCATACGCTTGTACCCCTGCGCCACAGCTGGCCTGTAGCAACATAAATAAAAAATAACTAAAACCTGATGAAAGGGCAAACAACCTTCGTCCGTCACATCAGTGACCGAGCTGAGTTTTGTTTGAGTTTATGGGCTTTTTGACAAACGCACTCCAAATGTGGTTTCCCCACAGTTAATATATAAACATATTTTCATCACAAAAAAATGGTTTCAACGTAGAAATGGTTCCCGAATACTATACAAAATTAATTTTATTGTAAAAAGCATTTTTGTAGCACTTGATGTCGGTTAATATTTTTTTTATTTCTCATTTTTCCAAATCTGAAAAACCAATATCGCGTGGATAGGTGTGCAACAGTTCGAATATAGTAGAGAGGAGCACGTGGAGAGGATTTCTTCAACCCCTATGGGAACGACAATATTTGGATTTTACGTTTTTCTTTAAAAGTTATCAATTTTCTACAGAAAAACCTTAAGTGAAAGTTAAAACTTTACCATCTTGTACACTCTTCCTAACTGCCTTAATACATTTTAGTAACAAACTTCAAAAAAATTAAAATAGAATAAATTTGAACTAAGAAATGTATTTAAGCCTTTCTGTTTTATCAAAGCATGCAAAGTAACCGTAGCGACACTTAACTTTTATTACCATTTTTTACCTCTTAGCAGTGTTAGCAGGAGAAATCTGAATTTATTAGTGAGAGCAACTGACAGGGTGAAAGGTAAGAGCCCTTGAGAACAAAAATCTTCTAAAAATAATTTCTCGAAGGAATATTAAAACCTTTTTTAGGATTGTGAAGTATTACGACAAGGACGGAGTGAGCTCTTTGTCGGAGTCGTCACGTTCTTCGTTTAATATACAAATGCTTAGATAATAAGTATTTATGTTATGTTTGGAACATCTAAATATACTATGTCGCTATATTGGTATATTTAAGACAACTCACATAAAACCAAACTTATTTCATTTTCAATTTCAATTTTCACGCCACAAATCATAATGTGATTTTCATTACAGTGTTTTTTTTCTTTAATATATTTTATAAAATATCTAATATTGGTTTTTAAAACGATTCTTTATAAAGGTTTTTTAAGTTTGATTTTACTTGAAATATACTTAAATGCTTATTTATTGAAATACAATTTTAAATTACAAATGCTGCTTGAAACCATCGTAGCCATTTGAACAACGTCTAACTGTAAACGTAATGGTCATGGGTTCCATCTCCGTAAGGGGAAATGAAGAATTTTTATTTCCTAGCTCTAGTACCTAGATGCAGCGTTGAGTCCCGCCATCTGTAGAAATCAAATTAATGTAATATGAGTGATTTTTGGTGAATGTTGATTCTCAACGAAACACTATTAACTACTACTGCGAGATAGTACACTTTTAAAAGAGTTTTTAAAAGTGTAGCTTAACTGTTCTTTTCTATATAGCACGGTAGGTAGAAAAATTATAGTGTTCAAGCACTCCGCTTGCGACTCTTATCTCTCTCAATCGTCCATATTTTTCAAGACATTGCGTGTTTATTTACCAGATCGATAAAATAAAAGAAAATCCTAGTGTTCCAAAAGAACTTGGTATTGTTATCAAAATCAATGCATACTAAAATACAATGAAGAACGAAGTGTCTTAACAATAATTTGCCTCTCTCTGCCTAATAACTGGAAGCGGAAACATGCAAACAGTAATTAGTAAATTTATACAAACATACAGTTCGTTGGATGAGTTGTGGGCACGCGTCAGTTGATTTTAGAAATGTATCATTATCACCTATTTTTGTTTATTTTCTTCCTCAATACACAATGCGTAATATTTCAGGAAGCCTAACTTCCGCGCGGCCACGACTGGTCAACCGTACTGTGCATATATACAGACACATGTATGTATGTACGTCTGCACACCGCCCAGTATCCGATACCGCGTCGTAATCTAGTTAACGCGGGCGAAGTCCATATATAATGCACGCTACGTGACCGCAGGTGAGGTGACACGCGTGTACTGTGGAATTTATAGTTAAATTGTTGTTTTGTAAATAGTCCTACACCTAAGGATATAGCAATGTAAGCGGAGGAACCCGGGAACCTGTTACCATTAAGACAATTTTCGATGCAATGCATGTTGAATAGCGGAACTCAACATCGCATTACCATTCTCTTTACCAGTTCTTGAGCGTAAATCTAACCACCAATCAGTCGGTTTTGCAGTGGCACTCTTATGCCAGGGACGACCTCCATTTTTCTTAGCCTTTTTATGATTACAAATTTCAAAATTTCCTAAAAGAAAAATACTGTTTTTTTCCTCTTGACTTCACCCCATTTTGAAATTATGTTTCTAAAACCATTCTGTACAATTATTTATATTTTTTTATTTTAATCGGAATTCAATGGCCAGTAAAAGGTTCAAAATACATTCTTCGCTTCGAGACATTGAACGATGAGCAGCGGAACTCTACCCTGTTAGAACAGTTAAAACTGAACGTTTCCACGTCTACCTTTGAATATTATCATATTAAGTATGATTATACGTCATTAGAAGACACGGAGAAGTCCTCGTATGTAGTAATGTCTGTCTTGCTTCTTAATTGCATTTGTTTTAATGAGTTTTCTTTTTAGCTTTTACTTATATTAAAAATATTTTTTTTAGAACCTTGATTTTTAATGTGCTCAAACCTGAGTATTAAAATAATGTGAGTAATACTTACAACAGGTACAATAATAATATTCCAAATCGAACCAGTATTTCCGGAGGTTAGAACGTTAACCCAAACAAACATCCAATACAAACAATATATATAATTAAATAACAATACGATACAAAATATAGTATATTTATAATACTAATATATTTGTATAACATCGTCCAATATTGGCATTTATTAGGGAAGTATAAAAGACGCGTTATCTCAGAAGATTGTTTTCATTAGCTATGGCCTCCTTTAATATCTGAGTAAATAGTCGCAGTATGATGAAGATGTGGCTTTATTGCGGCTGCGGACGAGCTATTGGGGTTTAGATAGTGGATTCAATGCATATTATTATCATTAGTCGATATTAGTAAATATATATAATTTTTGCTTGTAGTTTCACGTTGTTTTTTTATAATAACTGCGGCGCCGAACTCCACAACGAACGCAACGTCTCAAAAATTAGGTGGAAAGGAACATACCGTGTCTTAGTAACAGGTTCCCTCTGTTTATTCTACTATAGGCGGGATACACGTGAACCTAAATAGAATACAGTAATATTTAATAATGGGACTTTAAATATTTCTCTTATTAAACAATGTATATTATGCAAATCATTCACGTGGCTTAGAAGGATTTATGTTAGAAACGGATTTAATGATGCCTATGGTAACTCCGTTTCGTTTGTATAAAAATGCAAAAATAATAATTATATAATAATGACAAAGTAATTTACTTTAACTCATCTATATATATAAAATCGAAAGGTCACTCACTCATCACGAAATCTCAGAAATTACAAGTGCTAGGAATCTCAAATTTTGCATAGGAGTTACTTATAGGACGTAGGTGCTCGCTAAGACAGGAGTTTGCAATATTCGACTTTTAAGGGGTTGTTTTTGAGAGTGAACGTTACAAACGTGAAACTGAAACTTCGTTACTACAAATGCTAGAAGTCTCAAATTTTGCATGGACGTGAATTATAGGACGTAGGTACTCATGGAGACAGGAGGAGAAATTAATAATAACGTAGTTCACGTAGGCGAAGCCGGGGGCGGGCCGCTAGTATACTTATAATCACAAAAAAATACACATACATCCTATATCTTATAAAACAAAGTCGCTTTTCGTGTCTGTCTGTTGTTTCTAACTCTTCTTCTTCTAAACCACCCAACGGGTTTTGATGCGGTTTTCACCATTAAGTCGAGTATTTTTCATAGAAGGTTTAGTTTAGTTTAATTCATTATTTGTACATTCTTATGTAAATTAACATAAATACGATAAATATGTATAAAGTCCTACCCGTTGAGACACTTTCGCGCATGCGCTGCTTTAATGGTACTACATGAAAAAAATGTACTGGAGTATTGTTCCTCTTAATAAGATCTACAAAAAAGTCCGCGACGGCATATTCGTATCTATTAAGAATAACGCGTAGTGATCATTTTTCTGTCTAAAAATAATAATTTCAATATATTTTTTATTGTGAGGGATATTTTTCCATAATAGTATTAATCCTTATCCTTTAAAATACTTTATTAATTTTCTATGTTAAACGAAGATAAAATTTGCTTTTTACAATATTTCGAAATTGAGAATAATTTTACAGAAAAACGCATTTAATTGTTGACACATCACGCCGTTGACACAGCGGTATGTTACTCAAGTTTTACTTATCCCTTACTCTCAGCATATACATAAGTATATTAGTTACGTTGGCCATTTAATGTAGATCAAAACTGTCTCTTACTGTTTTTCATTTTAATAAGTACTTTAGAAGTTGTTACAATATCAAAAAATCCTTGCTGCGAAACGGCTCGCCACTCACCATGCGTCCGCCGCGCCCGCCTGCCTTACACGCATCGGTGGTTCAGTGGTAGAATGCTCGCCTGCCACGCGGGCGGCCCGGGTTCAATTCCCGGCCGATGCATTCTATTTAATTTTCCTCACAGGCAGCCACGTAGTGCTTGCTTTTCATCAGGGACACAACACCCCCTTCAGCATTAACCACAAGCTCGAAAAAAACCCGCCTGCCTCTATAGCAACGGAGATTTAGATGCGTTTGCACGTATTGGTTAATTGGAGTTGAATGTATTATTTCAGCGCGATATATTTGGTTTCATATTTTTTGTAGTAGTTATTAGTAGGTAGGTTTTTGTTTATAATTTCTTTCGTTTAAAAATAGTCATTTAAATATATTTTAATAAATACTTGACAAGATTAGTAGCACAGATTTAAAATTCCAGTACATACTAAAAAATCCTTGCTGTGTAAAACAATTGGAAAATCCTTATTGAAACTACGAAAATGCGGGTTGCATTAGGGTTTAATAAATTTTCACATTATCTTAAGTGCTTTGCAAACATACATTAAATAAATAATCCAGTAGTAAAAGCGGGTGAAGCCGCAAGAGGGTCGCTAATTTTAGTATATGAATAAAATTGTTCAAATGTGCGAGTTTGATGTGCCTTCCTTCCATATCAATTTTCAAGAACATATGTCATAAAATTACACTCATCTTAAAGAAAAATTGAAAAGTTAAAATTACAGACTTATACAGTCGATTTAACCATAAATATGAGCTAGTAATATTTTTTTAATAAAATATTTATATACTTTTTAAGGAATTTTCTTTTAGTGCCAACCTTATTAACTGTAAAGTCGAACGATCAACATTAAAGTGACCCTATAAGAGTTCCGGTTTTTTCTTTTGAACTACGGAACCCTAAAAATGAACAGACGGTACGGTTTACTAGTAAATCTATACCTAATTGTATGATTTGAATCAACTATAGGGTAAAACCCGGATAGTTGCCACACTTTTTGAAAAAGCTCTTTTGTTAGAAATGTATACCACTACATTACCTATTCGATGTGTGTTCTTAAACATAGTATATTAATCTTCTAACTTAGCCAATTTTTTCAAATATAAATATTATTAATTTTGAGTACAGCCTGTTTTATGTGGCCGCTAAAAAAGGGGATAGTTGCCTACTATGGCGGATACTAGCCTAACGTTAAAAATGGTTCGGGGGATACTTGTCTGTCTATTTTTTTTTTCAAATAAAAACGATCTTATATTAATTTAAATAATCACTTTTTTTTATTGAACACAATTTTTCATTACTACAACAAAATAGACTCCAAAATGGTAATTAAGTATTCAAAATAATAATTAAATATTACTATTTATTTTAAAGGTAGAACAACAATAAAAATAAGAATTAACTTTGGCATAGCATCTATTAAATAAGTATTCCGTTCTAATTACTTACTGAGATCCTTTATAATTATTACCTAAACAA
>JAEBDU010000127.1:151368-246635 GCA_016802625.1 Heliconius numata
AAAATTTAATAATAATATACTATCTGTAAGGTCAGTCGTGGCACAGGGGCACAAAGTGTGACTGTAAAACCGACTGGTTGTGAGTTCGATTCCCACTCGAGGAGATGAAATATTTATTTCAACTTATATTTCCATTTCTTCGCTCTGGTGTCGAGGCAAGGCGCGGCATTGAGTTCCGCCATTCAACACGCAATGCCTCCAGAATTCGATGGAAAGTGGAGTTACTGAGTGTCTTAATACTAGGTTCTCTCTGTCTACTCTGCTGTGTGCGGGATACAGCGTGAAGCTGGTTTGATTTTTAATTTGATATATTGTCAGCCTACCAGCTATCTTAACAGAAGTAATTATAAAGTAATTATTAACAGTAAAAATTTAAGTAATTGTTAATAAAAAAATAAGAGAAAAAAAGAGAAAATTAAAAATTACTTAAACAAAATAATAAAAAATAAATAAATCCGCTTTACGATGTATCCCACACATAGCGGGGTAGACAGAGGGAACCTAGTGTTAAGACACTCAGTTCTTCTCTTTCCATCGAACTCTGGAGGCATTGGGTGTTGAGTTATTCCAACAAAATAATAAAATTAGAAAAAAATAAATAAATATATCAGATTCGCTAAACGCTAAACTAAAGCTAGCTAGTCAGATATTACACATAAATAAAGTCTCCAAGTTGTAAGAAGAATGGGCATTTTCAGTTGCTATAAAATATTTTATATTGTTAAAAATAAATATCAGGACTGACCATTGAACTTGGCATACATTTACATCTCACTTCTTTCATCTTCGCTGAAAGCATACGTTTTATTACAGAACTTGGCTTTCATTTTACATTTATGTTTTTGATGGGATATATATGATAACAGGAAAACATAGTAAATCATTTCCTGGCCACTGGCTTCTTACAAGATGTCTTAGATACGTAAAATAATATATTATAATATTTATTATATAAGTAGTTCGTACAGTAAAAAACATCTAGTTAGGTCAATTTGTAGCTTCTTAATTTTTGTAATCATAATTCCTACATTATTTGGAAAAATAAAAAGGCGAAAACGTGATTAACCTTCCCCTGATGTTCCTATATTAATTTGTATCGCTTTTCAGTAAGCTTAAAATGCGTTGATTGCTACCGCCTTATTGCTGGACGTCGACGTGCTGTCCATTCTTGTCTGTATGTCTCTTACAAGAAAGTTTATATAACTTTTTGAATTGAATTGCTTTTGAATCTACACCTTTCATTCATTTGAATTGAATTTGAATGAAAGGTTGATATAAAAATTGTAAGAGTAATTTTCGATTTACTCTTACAATTTCAACTAAATTGTATTTTTTTAGATTCATCCTTTATTTATTAATTCCTGGAAAGCTGTTAAAACACTGTATTCCTGTGAATTCTGAAGGTGCCTCGGTGCCTAGGTGCCCCTTTACTAGAGTGAGGAAATAAAAATATTAAATATTTCATTTACTCGAATAGGAATCGAACCCACAACCTGTCGAGTTTACAGCGACACGCTAGTGCCCCTGTGCCACGACTGACCTCTAAATTGTACGTTTCCGTACAATAAACTACATTACATTACATTGAAGGTCGTATAAATAAGTAATATATCAGGAAAAGGTCGGTATCGATGTTCACTGAAAAATTGCGTGTTACAATATATTGTATTTTGCGAAACCGATTTGTCACCTTAGAAAGATACTCTATTTATTATTTACTAGCTTTTAACTGTGACTTTACCTTACATAAGACATTCCAGGTGACCGCCGTGGAAGATATAGTAGATTACATCGACACGATTAGCATCGTATGATAAAGCTTATAATATCCTTCCTTAATATATGTATTATTTTTTAGCGTATTCTACATATAGCAGGGTAGCTAGAGGGAACCTGGGAACCTAGGAACCTAGTGTTAAGACACTATCCGCCGTGTGATCCCGGCCTAGAATAGGATCACCCTGGTACTGATGGTGTCGTAAGAGGCGACTAAAGTACGTGTGGTAGAGTCACGTCGCCAGCAATGGCAACACGTATGGGCAGACTCGACCGGATCATTACCACCCCCGGCATTTAAAACCGGCGTTAAGTAGTGGCTTTATGCCGCTGCGTTTCGCATTAGGTAATGCCGGGCTCCGGAGCCCAACCCCCACCCCTCCCTGGAATATGAAAGCGGCACATAAAGAGAATCTACCCCAGGAGGGTACCAGCACCTCTGGTGCTGGAGAATCCCTCCCTGAGCCCTCAAGCTCAGGCTGCCCTTTGAATTCTGGGGAGGGCACAGTACCGCGCACAAGACCAAATTGCAAACAAGGCAAACGAGACGTACGCCCCACGGCAACCCCTACCACACTAAACGTGGACTTTTCTAATATCAGGGGTCTTCACTCCAACCTGAATGCCGTCCACCACCATCTTGAGACGGCACGGCCGGCCTTGTTATTTTTGACGGAGACTCAAATTGTCCGACCGAGCGACACAGCCTACCTCCAATACCCCGGCTATAAAATAGAACACAACTTTATGCCTCATGCCGGGGTCGCTGTGTTCGTAAGGGAGGACCTGAGTTTCCGTCGTCTTGCTAATCTTGAAGGTCGGGACCTGTCGACTATCTGGCTCCGTGTTGACTCGGACGATCGAACCCGAGTCTACGCATGCCTTTACAGGTCCCACAGTGGCAATGCGGAAACGGATCGGCTCATGGAACACATGCAATCGGCCATCGACGATATGCTCTCACAGATCCCCTCTGCTGAGGTCGTGATACTTGGCGATTTTAACGCGCACAATGCCAGTTGGCTTGGATCACGCACCACCGACCACGCTGGGAGGGCCGTTTTTGACCTTGCTATGGCGAATGGATTGTCCCAATTGGTTGAGTCGCCTACGCGACTCCCGGACGTGGACAACCACAATGCCTCCTTATTGGACCTTCTGCTGACTTCGCACCCGGAACAGTACCAGGTTGTCGTCGATGCTCCTTTGGGGTCTTCTGACCACTGCCTGGTACGGAGTGTCGTGCCCATTAAGCGCGGCAGTCGCAGAACACCCGCAACTCGTCGCGTCTGGCACTACAAGTCAGCAGATTGGGATGGGATGCGTACATTTTACTCATCCTATCCCTGGGGGCCGGTTTGCTTCTCTTCTGATGATCCTAGTACCTGTGCCGCTGCTGTTGCCGACGTGGTTCTGCAGGGCATGGAACTTTATATTCCTAGCAATGTAGTGCCCATCGGTGGCAAGTCACAGCCTTGGTTTGATACGTCTTGCAAACTTTCTGCCCTTAGCAAACGCGAGGCATATCAAATCTGGGCCGAGGCACTGGTTACTAAGGATCCGAAGGTGAAAGCCTCAAAAAGAGAGTATAACCGGGCCTCTAGGTCCTTTAAGCGGCAAATTGCCAAAGCAAGGTCCGAGCATATCGCCAAAATCGGCGAGAAGCTTGAGAGCTACCCGTCTGGAACTCACCAGTTTTGGGCGCTCTCAAAGGCGGCACTCGGCAACTTCAGCCAGCCTTCGCTTCCGCCTTTACGCAAGGGGAATGACATCTTGGTCCATACGGCGAAAGAGAAAGCCGATCTCCTGGGCGCTCTCTTTGCCTCTAACTCGACTTTGGATGACCAAGGATCAACGCCACCGACCATACCGCGGTGCCAGAGCTCAATGCCTGAGGTTAAGTTTAGCCAAAAAGCTGTGAGGCGAGCTCTGTCCTCTTTGGACATCCATAAATCGAGCGGGCCAGATGGCATATCCCCCTTAGTACTTCGCTCTTGTGCTCCTGAGCTGACACCGGTGCTAACGCGTTTATTTCGGCACTCTTACTCAGTCGGCGTAGTCCCAGATTCATGGAAGAGCGCTCTTATCCACCCGATCCCGAAGAAGGGCGATGGCTCCGATCCATCTAACTACAGGCCTATTGCCATCACCTCCCTACTCTCAAAAGTCATGGAGAGCATCATCAATAGCCAGCTCTTGGTTTATCTAGAAGACCACCGATTGATTAATGACCGTCTTGGCTGTCTTGGGTCTTGGATACGGCTTCCGCCATGGTCGCTCAACCGGTGATCTTCTGGTTTACCTTACCCACCGTTGGGCTGCGGCTATTGAAAGCAAGGGAGAGGGCCTGGCAGTTAGTTTGGACATGGCGAAGGCCTTTGATCGAGTGTGGCATGGGGCGCTCCTTGCTAAACTTCCATCCTATGGGCTTCCCGAGAACTTATGCAGGTGGATCGCCAGCTTTCTCACTGGGCGCAGCATCAAGGTCGCTGTCGACGGTTTTTGCTCCAAACATATGCCCGTGAACGCTGGCGTTCCCCAAGGCTGCGTGCTGTCCCCCACGCTGTTTCTTCTGCATATCAATGACATGCTGGAAAATTCTAGCATTCATTGCTATGCAGATGACAGCACGGTGGACGCTGTTTACTCCGGCCGCGCAAGTCTTTCTCGGGAAAACGCTGAACAGTGCCGAAATAAACTTGTGTCTTCTGTTGAGACATCCCTCGAGAATGTCTCTTCATGGGGTGAAAAGAACCTGGTCCGATTTAACCCCCTGAAGACACAGGTTTGCGCGTTAACCACTAAAAAAACCCCATTTATCGTATCGCCAGTCTTTCAGAACACTCCCCTTTCAGCCGCGCCCAGTATCAGCATATTGGGCTTTAATGTTTCGAGTGACTGCCAGTATCGCGATCATCTGGAAAGCAAGGCCAAGTTGGCCTCGAAGAAACTGGGGGTCATCAATAGAGCGAGACGGTACTTCACGCCAAAACACCGATTGGCTCTATATAGGGCCCAGGTTCGGCCACACATGGAGTACTGTTCTCATCTCTGGGCTGGTGCACCCCAGTATCAGCTTGACCCATTTAATCGCATACAACGTAGAGCTGTTCGAATCATTAAGGACCCAGTAAGCTGTGAAAGGCTTGACACTTTGGCTCTGCGTAGAGACGTCTCCTCGCTGTGCGTTCTCTATCGCATTTATCATGGTGAGTGTTCTGAAGAACTGTTTGACCTGTTACCTGCCGCCGAATTTTCTAACCGCACAGCACGTCACAAACTTAAATATCATCCACACCATCTGGATGCGTGGCACTCCACTACTGTGCGGTTTCGTAGGAATTTCCTTCCACGCGCCACCGAACTGTGGAATTGCCTACCCGCGGCAGTGTTTCCAGGTCGGTACGATATGGGTACCTTCAAAAAGCGCGTCTATCTCCACCTCAAAGGCCGGCAACGCACCTGTAGCTCCTCTGGTGCTGCACGGGGTCGTGGGCGGCGGTGATCATCATCAGGTGACCCGAACGCTCGTTTGCCTTGTCCTTTTTCCATAAAAAAAAAAAAAAAAAAAAAAAAAAAAAAAAACTATATGCCCATTAGACATTTCCATTCTTCATTTTCCCTCGTATTCTTTTACAGTCGTTTACTTGTGATCCTATGCCACGGCTGGCCTCAATAATAAATGAACTTATAAACGAACTATACACACAAATAAAAGACAATTAAAACCAATAGTTCCTGAGATTTACTAATCTTAATCTAACAAACTCTTGGGCATTATAATATTAGTAAAGAAATTTTTTTTTTCATAGTGATTGCATAGAAAAATAAAGAGCCTGATGTTATAATTCAAATATGATTTGGCAACATCCACGACACTTGAAGGGAATAAAACAAGTGATTTAATTTTATGTGCGTTATTTGTTTTACGGCGTTTACGCACAATTGTAACGTTATATTGTTATTTGGAAATATTACCAGTCGTTGTATGAGAACAAATATTTATTAATTGTGTTAAAAAACGTAGAAAAATTTCTACCCAATGTTCGACACATTGCGTGTAGCGTGACGGGACCCCGCGCTTACTGTCACACGCTGTGCCACTAAGCTATAACGGCATTATGACCAATACATATAAACATTATCCATACGAGTATTTACTGCGAATAAGAATCGAATCTATAACTCTCAAAGTAAAAATATTGAAAAAATCCATCACATCATACACCCACATAACAATGTAAGGGATTAAAGAAGACATATTACACGCGTAGCTGACACCGACAGCGTACAAAGAGGTACGCGGGAAGGCTTTTGGGCGTACAATACCAAATAGTCGACCTCGACGTACGGGACCAGGTAGTTGACGAGTTTGGCTGAAAGGTAATAAATATGTAATACTTGTGGTTTTGTATACCATTTTTTTAAACAGAGTAAAACCAGTGTTAAGACACTCTATTTCTCATTTTGAGATGAATTTCAAGACATTACGTGTTGAGATGCGGAACTCAACACCCCGTTTTGTCTTGTTACTCTGGTTAAATAATGTTTCTTACTTTTTTCAAATACTGAAAAAATTCTTCTAATGAAAAAAAAATTGATACTGAAAAAATTCTTCTTCTTCAGAGTGCTCAAAGATCACAGTAAGTAAGTAAAACGAGTAGCTATATATAGTGTATTTCTCATTTCCCGAAAATATCAGGGTAGGTAGAAGGAACCTGGGAACCTATCGTTTAGATACTTCATTAGTAATAAGATAATTCAGTTTCCACTTTCAGAATTAAAATTGCAAGAGTATTGCATGTTGAATGGCGAAATTCAACGCCGCACTTAGCTTCGTTACCAGAACGAGTAAAAAAATTATCAAATATTTCAGTTCCCAGTTATATAAAAAAGTTAAATATTTAAATCGAAATAAAAAAAAGGTAATTCTCTCATCACCATTTCAATATTAACATTGATAGAGTCAATCTCAGTCGCTTAACGGCTATGAATATTAAATACCGTCAATCGAACGCCCATTGTTTTCGGGAAAACGAAAAGTCCTTTAATTATAGAGGTGGAGGCGCTTACGTCGTTATAGCACCTTTTTTATCTTGGAAAATTGAATTTTTGTCTAGATTTTAGACTTTTTAAAAATATTTGTATTGATTTTTGTGTTTAATTCTTTAAATGGTTTGGATATTTGTAGATATACTTTATTTTAAATATGTTAGTTATTACTACTATATACCTACTTAAGTTTTGTCTCGGTCTAAGATTTTCTCACACTAGTAGATAAAGCAGAGAGTTTAATTCCACTGCAGTGTTTCAAAAATTGTGCGGAAATTAGGAAATTGCGATAACACTATATTCCTAAAAAAACCAATACACATACATTAACTTATCGAATAATAATTGTTTTATTAAAATTTTAGTCAAATTTCACTAAAATATGACACAAAAAAAATCAATTCAACACTATCCCATATTTTTTTCTAATTCTTAATAAATAACAAAAGATAATGAAATTAAAGAAATTTAAAAGATTTTTCTTATAGAAATGTACCCCTGACGGCGTCTGATGCGGATCAAAATCAATTTGCGAACTCTTCATGAATACAAAACGGGCCATCTAACTTTTTATTACACTTTATTATTATAAATTCTGCTGAAAATTATTTGATTGAAACGATCTGGAAATGGGAGAAGATGGGGGTTTCAATGAAACTTTTGTGTTTTAGTCACAGAGGATATATGTAGAAGTTATCTTATTATATGTAGAGCTTACAGTAGAGAGTTTGGGAATAAGGAATGGAATGCTGTAAATTTCGAACTCTATTACAGTCTGTATCGAGTTATTTATTATTAACAAAATTAATTTCGTTTCACAGAAGGTTATATTTAAAAGAGATTCCCTAATTTAATTATAAAGTGCTTTCAATAAACAAGAACATAAATTTGGGAATGGCTTACGAAGTTATAAAGGTTTTGTGTGAATTTATAGCGAGAGGCGAGTCTTACGGCCTGTTAGCAAATTATTATATAAAAGGAAATAATAAAATGTATACTGAATATAATTATGGTTTTATGTTTTTGTTTTTATTTGCTTTTCTTAGTTTCACGCTGTATCCCGAAATATGTGATTGTAAACGTGACGGTTGTGGATTCGAGTCTCACTTGGGGACATTTCAGCTTTAGTAGGCAAATCACACAAAAAATGTTATATGCAAAACAGGGGGAAATGAAACAAGGTTACGTAAGCTATAAATAACATATAAACTTCTACTCTAGTACAAGATAAAATAAATAATAAACCTAAATTAAATATAATTATATTAAATAAATAAGGAATTATTATTGAAGTAATATAAATCTAATAATGATAGAAAAATAATTGAAATGATTTAAATATACTTGTTTTTTTGAAAATGAGAAACTAAAGTGTTTTAATGGGAACGTAGTATGTTATCACTGTATAGGTTCCGTCTGCCTACCCCGCTATGAGTGGGAGGAAGATGGGTAAAGGATGAAGCTAAAAAAATAGAAAGATAAAGTAATATGAAATATGACGTCACGTTAATACATATTTCACAAACACTAACATCACATCGAGAGGGAAACGCGCAGTCATATATTCAAAGTTACTTATGAAAACCCGCGTCTATTTTGTTTGTGGAAATGCTTAAGGCTGCTTTTAGCCGATTTTATGTTTATTTTTCGGTTAAGAAATATAGTTTTTTAACAAAAATACTTTGTTCTTTAACAGTATAATATTTACATGCCAGCATTAATATCATAAGAAAAAATAATGAACAATACAATGAAATCGAACTTATTTGGAATTTTTATAATTTATTAATTGAACTGATTGACTGACAAAAATCTCTATACTATGATAGTCTGATATACTTCCAAGAAAGAAGGGGTAACAAAAAAAAATTTTAAGTATTATATTTTATTTTTTTGATAGTATTTTGTAATAACTATTTCTCGAATTGGTTATTAACAAGGTTCCCTTCAAGTTTCATCTCTAGTTTCATAGCCAGAACGAACGGAACGCCAAAAGGTTCCCAAAAGGTCAACTGAAATCCCTTCCTTTTTATTAGAATCTCTGTGACTCAAAATTTTATATTAAACTCGTACAGTCTGTACGAGACCTAAGCGGTTGAAGTGTTCGGTATGCGAATGAATAAATATGTATTTTCCCCTTTGTTTCGGTTTCATAGAGACGTCACAGAACAATAAATGCAATAAGCGATATCGTCGTCTGCTTTATTGTGGTAGATACATACTTTCTAGTGAATATACAATACTTTTATTTGATATCAATTATGTAAATATTTTATTTTAAAATAACGAAAGAAAAATACTTATTTATAAAACATATAAGAATTAGAACGTAGCGGGATTTGAACCTTAGCCCCTTGAAAGAAAATTAACGGAATATTTAGCCTATTTAGTCTAATCTATTTATTAATGAACCCAGAAAATATCTAGTCCATTCTAAAAGTTCTCAAAGCGAAAAAATCCCAACGCAAGTATTCTGGAGGGTAATTTTTTCATTGTTACAGTCACGTGTCGCCGATACGGTACCTACTGGTGGGAAGTGTCTGCTGGAGTACCAACGCTTCCTTGAAGTCCAAGACATTTATACTTTTCTACCAATATTATTATACTAAAAAAAATAAAATATAAAAGTCCGCCCTGTGGTTCGTATGTGGTCGAATAGAAATAATTTAGAATTGTGTATGATACATTATGTTATTAAACATGTAAACAAAATATATCAAATGTATTACGATTTATATATACATATGTATTTGGCCAATAGTCAATTCTTTATTTTTTTTGTTTCACGAGGTATACGGAACAAAGCAAAGCATACAGAAGTAATTTACTGTTACGGCACTACGTTCCCCACACACAGAAATTTAAGATATTGAAAAGTGGCTGAGCTTGTTGAGTGATAGAACTCAACGCTTTGTTTTGTTATGAGAGCGAGAAAATTAAAAACAAAAATAATTAAAATGAACCCACAGCCGTTGTCTTTACATTCAGAGGCTGTACTTCTCAACTACGAGTGCGTCAATAAAATTATATTTCAATACGATATCGTATATTGTAAAGAGTCGTCCTCATCTCGTTAGCGCGGCACGTCGCGGCCGTCCCTCAGTCCGGTCGCTATCGTTTCTTGACAAATCGAATAATCGCAGTTTTACTTCCCCTTCACTTGTATAATGATTCCTTTTATTACCTGATCCATCCTCAGCATGAGGGATCAAGGATATATATTTTAAATATTGCGTTATAAAGATATAAATCGATTCCAAAATGTTATAAAAAACAAAGAGAGAGGTCAGTCGTAGCACAGCGGCAGGTATGTGACTGTCAACGCGACAGGTTGTGGGATGGATTCCCACTTGCAGAAATTATTTTTTTATATTTTCAAGTAATAAAACATAGTGTGATGTTAAGTTCCCTACACTTAACACGTAATGCCTAGTAAAATTCCGCATAAAGTAGGGAGCCGTGAGTCTTAACACTAGGTCAGTCTGCCTCCACATAACAATATGCGGGATACTGCGTGAATCTGAGTGTTTCTTTTATTATTTGTATTGAAAGTTCACTAATATTGTAGGCCCATAGACAGTATCCTATAGGTTATAATTACGCGGCGATAGTAGATGGATATATATATACCATACGCAAAGAAGAAACGACGATTATATTATAGTTTCTATTTCCACTTGTGAGAATGTATTTCATTTTCTCGCTCATGTAAAGGGTCAAAACGCGGCGTTGTGCACCACCACTCAAGAAACAATATCTACAAAATAGATCATTGTGAAGGGAACGGAGTGTCTTACCACTAACTAAACTGGGAGACAGTTTCTATAATAATATGCCGGATGCAGCACGAAGCTATACAGAAAAATGCAAGATAATGTTAGTAAACCCTCAATACCTGTCACCTTAGCATTCCTCACCGACGTGACGTCCGAGCGTGTTACGGTAATGAGAGCGACGTCTGACGAAAATAAGCTTACGACGAAATTTGTAAGACAAAGTCCCTCTTTCTCTTATTTGGCGACATAGTTTTACATACATAATAATAAATAACGATATTTTATTAGAAATTGTAAACGCGACGGTGGTGGATTCGGTTCCCACTTGGGGGAATAATAGATTTTCATTTTCTCGCTCTGGTAACGAGGCAAACCGCGGCGTTGAAATCCGCCACTCAACTTGCAACTCGCAATGCGTAGTACGTGGGGAACGAACGGACTACCTAACCTGCTGTATACATCGTGAAGCTAACAATAATTGTACAAATAAATATAATTAAAACTTACACCAAATTTCCACGTACACCGAAAATTATTCGACACCAAAAGACGGCACAGATTCTAACAAACTACATCAACAATTCAACGTTTCCTTTGTTTCAACAGAGTCCCGAACACCAAGTTGCATCAGATCCTGCATAAAGTTGCCAACAATACTATACTGCAGGAATGCAATATATTCATATAACGAGGCGGAGAGTTCTGCAGCTCATTTTATTACCACTCTAATAAACCTTTGAAACTCTACACAAAAGATGGATAGCCATTTATACAGTGTAACAGATTAGTTCTACCTGAGCGCTTGTTGGACGTTATATCTTTATGAGGGAAATAGTAGGAACATTGGAAGATATGGTAATTAGGTATAGAAAATAGTAGGTATTGAGGTAGGTTGTTGTTTAATAAGGGTAAATGGAAGACAGATAGGAAAATTTTCACATAGGAAGATTATTTAGCATATGCTTTATCTTAAACTCTTCCCCATTGCCATCAAATTCTGGAGGCATTGCATGTTGAGTAGTGGAAATCAAAGCCACGCTTTGCCTTATTACAAGAGCGAAAAAATGATATTATATTTTTCATTCCCCCTGAATGGGAATCGAATCCACGATCAGTCATACTACGTGCCCCTGCGTCACAGCCTCAATATTTTGATCATGACTTTGACTAATACTTTAAAGTAGGGTCCAGTGAAGTAATCTTGTAAGAGCATTTCATAAACATAGTATCTACATAAGGGAACCCGGCTAAGGCCGAGGGTTCCTCACCTCGTCCTAAGTCAACAGTCGCTGTATAATTCTGTTTGCTGTAACGGACCAAAATTCACAAAACTCCACCTCTTACGTGGACTTAGTGATTCAGTAAAGTCGCATTACTATTAGTTTTCAACTATATCTACATATTAGTTAGTCGATGTACATTGTAGTATAGCAGAACAACCTCTAATTAAAAACACGATAGTTGTGTGTTCAATTTTCCGTCTAGGGAATGACACATTTTCATTTCGCTTTTTTAGTGACAAGACGAAGACGAGTCGTTGAGTTCCGCCGCCTTAATATTGGGTTTTATTTTTGCAGGTTTTTTCTGTATAACCTGCTCTATTCGAAAATAGTTTACCGAATAAATATAGTACAACATTTTTCAAGGCATAAAAACAAAAATTCTTTTCCAGATAACGGAAAGGACGTTTAAGATGAATCTCTAAAGCACTTATAACTAACTGTAAAAAGAATGGATTCACAAATTCAAGCGAAGTCACCTTAGAAGGCGGAGTAAGCTGAAACTCTTTTGTCCGGTGTAAGCCATAAATTCGTTAGCAGTCACTGCTATGGACTTATTCAGCGGTAGTTTTGAACTAAAGCTATTACTATTATATATGTATGTATGTGAATGATAATCTACATATTATATAAGAATTTAGCTCTGAATATTAGATGCCGCCTTGGCGCAGTGGGACAAGTTGTTTCACTGTGAATATGACGGTAGTGAGTTCGAAGTTGGATCTTTGCAGTTATTTTATGGTGATTGAAGTAGGAGCCTAACCTGGTAGCACGTCCGCCCTCAAAACTTACATGCGCACTCGCGTATAGTTTCGCGTCGTATTTGGCTTGCATTATGTACGCAGCGACATTATATATAATATGCAATTACTTACATATTTAATGACTTGATTGTATTAAAATAAAGCGAAAAAATGGAAATGTTAATTATTTAATTTTATCGGGTGGGAATCAAATCCAAAACCAGCGGGTTGTTAGTGACTGAATATTATTAGATATAGTAAAATATTACATTTTAACCTTCATAACAAAACTTACATATCGTTCTAAAATTGTCTGACATAAATCAACATAAACTATACTAAGCATAAGCAAAAAGCCTCCTTTGATGTTTTTAACGTAACGAAAAATTACATGACGTTTGATTTTATAAAGACAAAAGAGAAACGGTCGACGATAACAATACTTCAGTGTCCATTTGAATAGAAAATATATGAAAAAAAAGAAAGTTTTTTATCAAAAACTACCTTGTATGATTTCTTCCCAGAATTGGGCGGAAAGTGGGGAACAGTGTGTCTTAACACTAGGTTCCCTCTACCTACCCTGCTGTGTGCGAGACACAGCGTGAAGCTGATGAAACTTGAAAATATGTATTTATTATAAGAATAATTTTATACATAATCAATGAAATCGATAAATCGTAATAACATACTATGACCTAATTAGTGCTATAGACATCCTTCAATAATATTTTTAACATTCATTAATCCATACATATATTTTTTACTTAATATATTATATTAAACTCCATCAAGCTTAAGCTATATAATAATCTTTTTTAGATTTATTTACATTTTCTCTCATGCCTTCGTGAATAACATAATTCTGTCTATTGAAAACCATTGTGTACTGGCTGACAGTAGCTAATGTTGCAATTCTAAAAACAAAACAAATCAACGTCAAACAGGATGTGGGAGTGCGGAGTACGAGTGTGTATGTCCCGTCCCGTCACGTCACGTCAGACAGGTTTCAAACTCACGTCACTACAGTAATAAATTTTATCCAAAAAGAAACTAATCAACAATGATCTGTTCTTTTTTAATTTTCGCGCATTTCGCACAGCAAAACAAAGACATTCCTTTTAAGTGGCGGAACTGAACGCCGAAACAAGACGTGTAAATATTAATAATTAAGATTTCATTCCCTCGAGATCGGGATCGAATAAAACTATAAAATGTAAATAAATACAAATAAACTCTACAACTAAAGTAAGTTTTACTGCCTCTAATATATCGCTCCGGCAAACACGGAATAGAACGCCAATAACGTGTTGCGGATATTATACTTCATTGCGGACGTATCGTATCTGAACGTTTTACTATGATTGTTTATTTATTTAGAAGTTACCCTAGTTACAGCGTCATAAATACAACAGTTTTGGGTTCGATTCTCACTCGGGACAATGAATTATTTTCATTTCCTCGCTCTGGCAATGAGGCAAAGCGTGACATTGAGTTCTACCATAAATTTAATCAAATGAGCTACTTATAATGCTATTTTCTTTTAGGAGGGTAGGCAGAGGAAATCGGAACCTAGCCTTAGGATATTAAGTTGCCATTAAGGCACTTCCGTTTCCCTTTTTCTGCCGGATTTTGAAGGTCTCGCGTGCTTTTCCCTTACGCTACAACAGGCCCCATTTTACTATGACGTCGTATAATTACCCTTAATTGCCAAAAAAATTGCATGACTAAGATAAATAATAAACCTCCTCCTTTACGTTTTCGTCGGCAAGTAAAAAAATAAAAAAGAACTTACGGTTTATAGCAAATAAACTTTGCTCTATAACAAAATTTAACAAACGTCAATTGCAGTATGATAACTAGTTTGTGGGAATATATAGAAACTACACCCACGCTTTGTACGGATAGTTGAAATATAAGTTTGACAGGTCAAATATATAATATTACTAGCGGCCCGCCCGCGGCTTCGCCAGCGTGAACTACGTTATTATTAATTTCTGTTTCCATGCGTACCTACGTCCTATAAATGACGTCCATGCAAAATTTGAGACATGGTGATGCAAGGATGCATTTGTAATAACGAAGTTTCATACAAACTTTCGACCCTAAAACAACCCCTTAGACATCGAATATTGCAAATTCCCGTCTTAGCGAGCACCTACGTCCTATAAGTAACTCCTATGCAAAGTTTCAGATTCCTAGCATATGTAGTTTCTGAGATTTCGTGATGAGTGAGTGACCTTTTGATTTTATATATATAGATTATTAATTTAGTATAACATAATTGAATTTAAGGCCAGTCGTGGCGCAGGAGCACAACTGTGTGAATGTAAAGGCGACAGGTTGTGAGTTTGATTCCTGTTCGAGAGAATTATATAAGTAATATTTTTTTACTCTGATAATAAAGCTAAACGCGGCTTCGAATTCCACCATTCAACTCGCAATGCTTTCAGAATTCAGTAAGTGGACAAAAATGACATAATGGAGTCAGAGTGGTTAACACTAAGTTCCTAGCATCCTACTTCTTATCCTGATAAAAAAAAGGAAATAATTAACAAAAATTGTTTGGAAAACTCATCTTTTTTAAGAAAAGAATTCCTCGTAAAGGTGTGGGATAATATCTTATTGTTCATGCAAAATCACTTCATTCCGATAGCATTCACGGCTTTGTCTCCGTGGTCAAAGCAAAATAACTAAGGTTCATGTATGACACGGCATTAGGTGCCCCAGGCAACTCTGACTTTACATACAGTGTGTCATGTCAAAACCATTAACGTGATTAACGTTAAAATAGCCCACATTGCCCTTCTCAATGATTAGAGCATCCGACACAAACAGAATTTCAGTTGTCAATTTGAATCCGTAGTTCTTAAAATTAGCACGTTCATTCTCGGAGTCTATTAATTCAATATCATAATATTAGTAAACATATATGTATATAATATATTATTTTTACTTATCCACCCCGATAATACTAAAAATACCGATAAAACCCGCTATTCAAAACATTATATTTCCAAGTTCCGAGTAGTGGAGAACGGAGTGTCTTAACAGTAGTGTTTCTCTGCCTATCCAATAGCTACAGTAGAAGCAAAGTCATATCATTGTTTAAATATCAAAACACTAGTAGCTTTCCAGCACAAGTAGCGACCCTCGTATGTAGGTGACCTCTCTATTCACGTTACTTCAAAGCGCTTACATTTAAGTGAACCTTTGAGCTTTTCAGGTAAAAGCTGCAATCCCTTATTAGTTATCAATTACTGGGCTATTATCTATAGTTTTTGCTGTAAAAAACGTGTTATTATCTTTTTGTTAGCTTCACGCTGTATATCGCTTATAGAAGGGTATACAGAGGGAACCTTGTATTAAGATACTCTGCTTCTATTAAATCACTTCTGATCCCCTAAATTTTCTAGGCATTGCGTAGTGAATGGCGGAACTAAAATAATTTAACGTACGATTTCCACTAGAGGAAATGAAGTATTTAAATAACTAAATGTTTCCAGAATTCGCCAGGAAGTGGGGGACAGATGTGTCTTAATAGGAACATTAGGGTTCCACGCACCTTCTATAAAAAAAACGTACTTTTTACATTTACGATTTTGGTTTTTAATTTATTTTTCTTTACGTAAAATAGGCCTTGCCTAAAGAGGGAGGTTAAAAACATTTATTATGAATTGTTTATAATGGCATTCTTTAAGTACATAACACAAACGCGAACATATTTTTTTAAATATTAACATTTATTTCTTAATAAAACTTAATAAAATCCGTAATAAACTAAAGAAAAATAAACTCTATTAAAACTACATCTCCCCCAATAAAGTTTGTTGTATGTAACAAGTATTCACACCACGAGTCACTCAAAGGAAGACATAAACTACCAAGTTACAGATCCCCGTCGACAGCTGTAAAAGCCAGCATTAATGCGTGCGGTGATTTATGCACCTTACATTACTGACATCGTCGTAGATGAGAAGTTACAACTAGTTAGAAATGGTTATTATTAAACCACGAGATAAGGCAGAGGCACAAGCGTAAGCCTGTAAGTGCGACAGGTGTGGGTTCAATTTTTATTGCGGAGTGAAATATTTAATATCTTCATTTCTTTACCCTGGTAACGAGACAAACTGCAGCATTGAGTTCAACATGCAATTGAAAAATGAGGCGGAAAGTGGGGTATGGAAGTGTCTTATTGGGAACGGAGTGTCTTAACACTAACATGTGCGGTATACAGCATTAAAGCTAAAGTTAAATAAGTAGAGTTTATCTCCGGCTTGTTTTGTGCCTTTGTGTTTGTCCACGTGGTCAAATGGAAAAGTGTGTGTATGTAAGTTGCGTATGTCGGAAGGAGGTCTAGTGTTAAAACACTCCGCTTACCATTTTAATTTGAATTCTGGAGGTATTGCGTGTAGAGTAGCATAACTTAACACCACGCTCTTGCCTCAACACTAGAGTGAAGAAATAAAAATATGATGACGGATATATTCAATTATGTTTTTTTTTTGCACATTCTATTAGATATTTGCATATACCTTTGTATGTAAAACCTTAAACTAACATATAAAACAAAACTAATATTACATTTTAAGAAACCAGAATCTTTTGTTAAGAATTAAAATATAATATGGTGGTACTTTCATTATCGGCCCCAAAAGAAAAGTAAAAAGCCAAAAGCCAGAGATTACAGCGAATACGAACAAAAATGTTAGTACAAAACGGGCAACTTTAATAATGTGGCCAAAGTTTTAATTAAAGTTCAAGACGCGTGTGCCTCTGACCGGCCAAGCGTGGAATAGTTGTAATAAACAAAAATTTGCAAGCTTATTGCTAAAGTTGTTGCCTCGAAACACGCGCGAGCTGGTGCTTGATGTATCTGGTGAAATATTGCAATCTTTATCAAGAACACAGAGTGCTTGGACTCTAAGCTTCTTAGATATAAAGTAGATATAGATATTAGGATTCAAATTAATACAATAATCTGTTACATTGTTGACAAGAGTGGATTTATCTCTAACAGAAATTTCTTACAGTCAACTTATTGATATGAAAATTATATTTAATTTCCCCAAGTTGGAATCGAACCATAACCTAACCTTAAGTTCTAACCCACAACGTCGCGTGACAGTCACACCCGTGTGCCCTATACTATTATGAATAACATAATAACTAATTAACTAATCAAAGAAACAAAAAATGTAATATTGCGAGAGATTAAAATTTTGGAAAAAATATGAACATATATAAAAATCATTCACAAACTCAACTCACAAAATAGTAATATTCCATAAAGTATTAAAATAGTATATTTTATACGTTTTTACATTTGCCTCGTTTAAAACCTTTATAGGGGGAAATTTGTCATCGCTAACGAGATACAATCGGAGTGTACAGAAAAGTTGTCAGAAATACTCGTACGAGTTTAATGTGCCGATAGCTGTGATTTCGATATAAATGAGGTATTTAGTGAATAACGACAATCATCACTACGCCGAGCCTGCAAAACAATAAATAAAGAAGTTAGTGATAAATCACTACTACTCGTATCTAGCATATAGCATACCTATAGAAAGGTAAGAAAGATTATTTCAAATATTTTTATTATTAAAAAGAAATAAAAATTATTGTAAAACTACTTTAAAAAACATTTAAAAAAATACATTTTTCCTATGGTGGGGAAAGAGTCCAGATCCTCAGTGACTAGGGCTCCAGAGAGAAGAACCTCCTCACAATACGCGCCGTCTCAATCTTCGGGAAGTAATGAGTCGTTCAGTAACAGAAGACTACTTATTCTCCGCGATGTTCTATTATGCTAATACTCCGCTTTAAACTCAATTTTGAAACTACGTGTAAACTCTGATGAAGTTTATCTATAAGCTGTTCCACAAGCTTTTTGTAAAACAATGAATTTCTTTAAATGAGAACCGAACGTGGGTTTATTCGGGATTATTTTTATTTTCCCATTAGGGTTAGAAGACAAATCGGGGCTTCTAGTTTCAACATTTAATATGCAATGCAGCGAAAATTGAATGCTGCGTGTGAAGTGGTCGTTACTTAAGGCTCCCTAAAAAAACAATAAAAAGCTAGATAAAACATAACAATTATTAGTATTTTCTCTCAAACCAAAATATTCCTAAAAAATAAGAATTAATATATTACAATTTTAAACTATATATAAAATATATTCATTATGGCTTATAGAATGGTAGAATGGTAAAGAAATCAATACCCAGCTATGCCATAGCAGCGCTCCCTTGGGAGCTAGGCCGTAGCACCGCTCCCGTGGGAGCTACGCCGTAGCTACGTACGTCTACGCCAGCAATTTACGTGCTACGAAATAACATTTGTACAGTTTCATGAAATTCAGCTCGTGTTCCGCGATTGCAATTTTTATTCTGTTATGGCATCAAAGGATTTGTTTTTACCTAACTTTGTAGAAAGGAAGAGTTTGAGTTATGTAGATATATGGAAAAGTTGATTTAGACTTTTCATGCAAGTTCTACAGTTCTTCTTAAAGTTTTTCGCATCAAAACGTTGCTAATAAATGATGTAGTAACAAAAATCATTCACTATCTGTGACGGCTGTGGGTTCGTTGAGTCTCGAAAATTAAAACTTAGCATCTTAACACTGCATTCCCAATACCTACCCTATTATTAACGGGATATAGCGTGAAACAAAGAAAATCTACAAAAACGTTATATTACGAACAGTATATTCACGTAATTTTCCATTTAACGCGGCGTCCTCAGTCACGTCACCTACTTAAATGCCCTGCATTATGTAGCGCTATTTACACGTGCGGAGGAACGAGGCCTCGCGCTGTTGCATGTGCTATTTTACCATTTTAAAGTTTTATATTGTAAGTGAAATTGAATTATTTATCAAATATAGTTATTGGAGCCATAAACGCGAGTGGTGGAACTTAACGCCGCACTGTTTTCTCATTGCGGGGAAATATAAATAAGGACTTTTCTAATAATACTTCCAATTAACTAGTGTGTACTATGAGTAGGGATTCGGCTTATATCGATAGGGTGTATAAGCTGAATTCCTACTCTCTTTGGTACTATGCCAAAATAAATTCTTTATTAGTTTTATAATATAACTAGTGGGCCCGGACGCGGCTACGCCCGCCAAAATATAAGCCTAAATAATTAAAATAAATTAAAAAATAATGATAATAATAATAATAATAATAATAAAAGCCTTTATTAACAATCTTACATGTTACATTTCATCTTATAACTACTAATATACATGGTTGTTCATGAAAGCAATGTAATTTTTTTTTAATTTATTTATTTTTTCTTTTTATTAGACACCGGTTTTGTGATTGTCTTGCTCTTTGGCATAGGCCTCCCCAAGTGTTTTCCACAACGATCTATCCTTTGCTATCCTCGTCCAACAAGATCCTGCCACCTCCTTGATATCATCCTCCCATCTTCGATACTGCCTGCCTTTGCTTCTCTTTCTATATCTAGGGCACCATTCCGTTACTTCGTTCGTCCATTTTTCCGTCTTATTTCTTGTTAGGTGTCCTGCCCATTTCCATTTCAGTTGTCTTATTTGGTATGTAATATCTATAATTTTGGTTCGTTTCCTGATTGTTTTTAATCTAACTTTATCCTTTAATTTTATGTTGAGTATGCTTCTTTCCATTCGGTGCTGACAAGCTTCTAAAGATTTTATGTTTCTCTTTGTAGAACTCCACGTTTGACACCCATAGGTCATGCTTGGTAGAATGCATGTATTAAATATTCTCTTCTTTCCTTCAATTGGTATATCTGAGTTTTTCATTACGTCTTTTAGAGACCAGTACCTCTTCCATCCTAAGTTTATTCTATTTTGAACTTCCTTTGTTGTAATGTCTGTTGGAGATATTATTTGGCCTAGGTATGTATACTCGTTTACATATTCCAGTTGCGTAGCATTATCTGGTATTATGGGGATTTTAATGTAATTTGTCATTAGTTTTGTTTTACTAGAATTTATTGATAATCCTGCCTTTTCACTTTCGTGTATAAGTTGTTCAATCATAACCTGCAGAGTTTTTGGATCACCACATATTAATATAAAAATAATGATAAGTGGAGATTTATTATTAGAAAAAATATCTGAGTAACCGAAATGAACAAAAGAAGTAAAAGTAACTAAAGGAAATTCTTAATATTAGAAAAAGTATCTAAAGTTTGCCGTGCGCGCGTACTAAACATTTTTCTATATTAAATAATTATTAATTTTTGCGAACAATATTAAATAAAATCCCAAATGATTAAAATTACGATATTTTAAGTGTATAACATCGGTATAGATAACCGAACTGAGATAAATTAATTATAAGTAGCAAATAATTACATAAAAAATTATAGTAATTCGAAAATATATAAAAATTTACAAAATCATCAAAGTCATCTGCCCGTTCGCGTCGGTCATACTATACCACTCGTAGGCTTGGTCATTTGGAATCAGTGACATCTTAATTATTTATTAGAATGTTATACAGTAAACTATAATTTCCATCAAGATGAAATGCTAAAAGTGACTATGATATTTATTTTCATAAGGATGAATATTAAATTATAGAAATCATGTAATTTTTGTTAATGTATACAAATCTATATCGGCGCGCACCATGTATGCATTAAGCAAACTCACTTTGGGTGACGTTTTCTTAAAACAACAAACTTTGCAAGCCGTTGCTTAGCAACGCGTAGCGACGATTGTTATTAACATGGCGGAATAAATTGCATGTCAAATTAATTATTTTAATATATTGGTATATATCGAAAATATTACAAATATGAGAAAAAAAAGTATCCTATGTTCATCCCGGGACCCTCAAGTATCTCTATATGAGTATTTTATCACAATTAAATTAGCGGTTTGGCCCTGATTGCGTAAAAGACAGACAGACAGACAGAGTTACTTTCGAATTTATAATATAGGTATGGATAAAATTTGTTTTTTAAATAAGTTGTGAAGCTGTCGTGGTGCTTTCCATTTTAAATGCCAATGTGCTGAGGAAAAAAATATTTTAATAAAAGAATCCAAATCTAATAACTTTGGTCACTACTTCAAGCTGTTTTTAAATGTTACTCTGAATGTTCGTTGACGCTCAGATATGAAACTGGCAGACATCCAAATAGTCAGGAAACACCTCGTCTAGCTGTTTACCAGGCGGTTGATGGTAATTAAGTGATAAATATTTGAACTTATGTAATGGCTTCTCGTTAGTAATCTTTTGAAGAGGAGTGTAGCTTTCCGCCGCATTCTAGAGGCATTTCGTGTTGAGTAGCGGAACTCAACGTCGCGTTTTGCTGATAACAATGAGAATTAAAAATATATAATATTTCATTTCCCCGAGTGGTAATCGAACCCTCTACCGCATTTACAGTGACGTTCATGGGCACATGCACCACGACTGGCATCAATAATATTTAAATATGTAAATATAAATCTTTTCTTTTGCTGAATGACTTCAAGCTGTTTTAAAGGTCAGCAGAAACTACACGGCGGTGTAGGAAAATATTAAAAGAGGATTTTTCGTAGTTCCTAAGGAAACAGAAAAAAAGCGCGATTTTATTTTTAGTAGTATACGAAAACGAAGTTTCAGATTACAACGAGTATTATTATTTATACGATTTTTTTTTTACTTCGCGCATTATTACTAGTGCGTAACCAGAATATATCATATCAAATATCAGTGTTGAGTAGTGTTGTCTTACATGAAAATAATTCAGTTCCCCCGAGTCGTAAGTCAACACACAATTGTCACACAATAAAACACTTTAAAGTAAAGATTAATTGTTTTTTCAGCTATACACTGTGTCCCGCACTCAGCAGGATAGGCAGAGAGAACGTAATATTAGGACACTCGTCCCACTTTTCGCCGAATTCTGCATGCATTGCGAGTTGAGTGGCGCAAGTCAAATCCACGCTTTGTCTTGACACCAAAGCGAGGAGATGGAAACATTACTTTAAATAAATATTTCATCTTTGTCTTAACACAGGTTTCGATGTTCCCTCTGCATACCCTGCTAAGTGCGGGGTAGAGCGTGAAACTAAAAAAACAAATAAATAATAAACAACGTTATAACTGCATTTAATTTCAACTTTTCCCCAGAACGTTATCCGCATATGAAACTGGCAGAGCTCCAAGCACTCGGGAACACCTCGCTTGTCTGTTTACAAGTTGCCTTCGTAATTATCTGATAACCGTTCCAACTTGGATATGTATAGGTACATGAGAATATGAGCGGTATCATTAGTTATTTTTATGTTGTTATAGTTTGTAGTTTGTTAGTTTCATGCTGCATCGCCCATATAGCAGCGTAGGCAGAGGGGACCTGTGAAACCGGTGTTAAGTGTAAGTGTAAGTAAGTAAGTTCATTCACATTATATAATAATTTTGTATATTACCTATATTATACACATCCCCTCCAGAATATCTACGGCATTGACAAAAACAAAACAATTTTACAGGAATTTATAAAGATCGGCGTTAAGTTTCGTCATTCACTACGCAATATCTCGAATTTAGACTGAAAACGAAGAACGAAATGTTAATAAAAGTTTATGAAAACAAGTTAAATATTTTAGATTAGAAAATGGAAAGCCTTGAGGTTATAGAACGTAGAAATCAATATAAAAGTAGGTTAATCCTATAACATTTATATTTGAACAGAGACCCATGTGGGGCTTAAGAGTTAGCTTTCGTTTGTGGAATAATTTGGAATAAATCTAATAATTTTGTAATTAAATTTATTAACAAAATTTCTGATTTGTTTTGATCGAATTCTTGAATATAAAGTGTGATATCTAGTAGTAACGTGTTTGTGCATATTTTACTCAAGTAATTTTTAGGGTTCTAAGCCATTTAAGAAAAAAAGGAAACCCTTATAAGATAACTTTGTTGCCTATCCGTCCGCGTGACTATCATGAACCTTTATCTCAGGAACGCTTGGACATATATTCAGATATCCAGTCACTTAATTTGCTACAAATATGTTATTTTTAAATTAAAAAAAAAAAGATTAAGTCGTTTATATAATCACAAATGTAAAAAAAGAAAAATGTTATAACTTTAGAGTATAACAAAAAAACATTGAATATAAATTTAAAAACACATTTTAAAAGCTTGTTGAAATAATACAATTACATCAATTAGACGGTGAAGCACGAAGCGGGCTCATACGGGGACGTAATGAACCCCTCGTTAGGTAAATTGACGGCTCACGGACATACCGGTACAATAATAATACATTGATTAAGATTTATATACCTATATATAAATATACGCTTTTTTTATATTATATTTATGAGAGACGAAGTCGTCAAAAGCAACTTGCTCTGTAATAAGAAATCACTTCAAACACAATTCTGAATTTCAATATTTTTCAATAAAAAACTTTTAATTTTAAGTGGAAATATATAAAAAACTAGTAATTTTCAACAATAAAATATAACAAGATTTCCTTTGTATACAGTATATAGTATTAAAGTTTTCAATTAGTCCCCGTATTCGTTCGTCTCTTCACTTCATAAAAGGCACAATTTACGCGCGGGTCATGTATGTCACGTTTATTCACGTCGTGTGCACCCACTTGTAGTATTCGAACGGGGGCTCGTAAACATGGGGCTTATATTTTGCAAATATTTCAGTTTTTTGTTTTACTTTCGGCGTGTTTGGACATATCATTGTGTCATATGACAGAGGTGTTAAAATATCTCCTCTCATTATACGAATTCTGGGAACATTGAGTGGCGGAACCCAACACCGCGTTTGGAGAAAAAAAAATAGAGAACGTATAAAATATCATGTAACTATCTATAAATCTTATTTTGTAAGTTATTTATTTTACAAAGTAAGATTGTTTTTTCTTGCGTAAACAACTCCGTTGCGTATATTTTAAATAACTGAAAGGCTTTCAATAAAATCCGTTACTAAAGTTAAGCATTAAGTGATTGGTGCGGCCATTGACCTGTTCTTTGTACCGTCACGTCGCTTTCTTTCTCTGATTAATTTTAGAAATGGAAATATTTCATCTATATTGAAATGTATTTTAAGGTTGGACTTGGATTGTTGTGGGTTCAATTCACACTCGGGGAAATTAAATATTTAATATTTTCATTTTCTCACTCAGCTAACGAGGCCATTCATAGAGTTGAGTTCCGAAATGCCTCGAGAAATCAAAACCGGGAACCGGATCGGAAAATGGGAAACGGAAATGTCCCATTTTTTTTATTTATTATATATAAGTCTACTTTCCCGTAAAAATATAAAAAACTAAGATGAATAATCTTTAAAAATATTGTTCGTACAAAAAAAAAATTCTTAATAAAGTGACAGTTTTTCGTTTAATCTAAGAATGTAGACTCTCAAAGTTCCTTTAATCACGGCTCCTGTCACGCACACGACGCGTACTTGCTGGCGAAAGAAAACGAACATTCATATCACATTCTGTCTTAGTTTATAGAATTATTTTAATATTTGTTTTGAAACCTAATTTTTTTTAAAATAATAGGTTCTCAGTTACCCCCTGCCCCACCACCACCATACTTTAATAATTGAAAAGTAGAAAAACATATAATTTGAAGAGTAACTAAGTGTAATAGAAACGTTCGCTCTCGAGATATTGAGTGATCAAGATTGATAGAGCGGTCTCGAGCGCCGTACGTCTTGTTATAGACCATTGCAACATTGCTCTGGACTGGCTGAGTGCGGTTTGCGGAATGGGATTGAGTGGAACTGTGTAAATTACAAGTTTATTGTGTAAATTAAATATTTATTTACGTTTATATTTCCATTTCTTCGCTCTGGTGTCGAAGCCACTGCTACTTAACACGTAGTGCCTCCAGAATTCAGCAGAAAGTGGGGAACGGAGTGTCCTAACACTATGTTCTCCTCTGCCGACCCTGCTGTGTGCGAGATACAGCCTGATTATATGTTTATATATTACAGTGCTTTTCTTCGTAGACACACGAAAGAGAGTCCAGCTAAATGGCAGAAAAATGTTAATCCATTTCTATTAAGATTCAGATCCCCACTATACAACTTCATAGTAATAAATCTGATTAGTAATAAATCGTTATAATCAGCGGAATTAAAGAAAATTATGATATAGTACATTTAACCACAAAAATAAAAGTCCAAATAATAAATGTGGCAAAAGTTTGATGAATCAGCATTACAATTTAAAATTGATTAAAATTCAGTTCTGTTCCTTGACATCTCTGGAGGACCGAGGGCTGGAGCTACGAGTAAATTACTACGAGAGCCCCATCTGAGGGAAAGATTAAATATTAAATACTTAGTTATTCACCCTTCAGTCACTTTACCCAGTAATTAGAAAAGAATTATAATTGTATATAGATCAAAGTTTTATCAGATTCATTAATTATTATTGAAGAGTTGTAGGTTCTCTTCTTTTTTTAGTTTCACGCTGTCTCCAGCTCATAATTGGATAGGTAGAGGGTTTCTGGGAACCTAATAAATGAAAATATTTAATATTTCAATCTGTCCGAGTGGGACTCGAACCCTCAAGCGTCGCGTTTACTGTCACACACTTTTGCCATAATTACCTCCACCTATAGTTATATTAACATGAACAGAAAGAGGAGAACAAAGTGTAAAAAATATAAAAAACATTTCTAGCTTGTATTTTATATTTTTAATTCGAAGCCCTTGCGGCAGCGGCGTTTAACTCTATACGTTACGGTTGTGGTGTCGATTCAAACTCGGAGGAATTAGCTATTTTCATTTCCTTGCTCTGATAAGGCAAAGCGCGTTAAGTTTTCGAAAATTAGACAAAATACAAAAAAAATTGAAATAACTCTAAATGTAGCTTTCAATGCATAAAATATTTAAAAGGCACTCTTACTATTAGTGCTTCACGAAGTCCTTATGTATATTTCAACAATATAATACTTACAAACACTTAAATACACAAATACTTTGTTTTTCATTGTTGTCGCCGCAAAGAAATGATTCCATTCTGAGTGCCGTTTATATTTTATCTCTTAAACTTTTGAATGAAAATAAAAGAACGTTCTCACCAAATAGTATTTTAAATATTGACTTTTATTTTAACTTCACGCTGTATCCCGCAAAAAGGAAAGCAACGGGAACGTTGTGTAAGACACTATGTTCCCCACATGCTGCCTGAATTATCGAGACTGCGTATTGAGTGGCGGAGCTCAACGCCACGCTTTTTCTTGTTATAAGGACAAGAAAATGAAAATAATTCATACCTCGGAGAAGTAATTGAACCCACAGTCCTCACGTTTACAGTATGCTGCTACGCTATGACGGCTTTAAAGTTCTTAAAAGATGAAGATAAACATTCGTCTCTAACATTGACAAATGTAATCGCTGGTACAGGTAGTACGTCAGCGCGCGTCTGAACAAGTGTAACATGTGAGATATGTAATTCTGCAGCTTTCTGACTAAATATGACTAATGGGGGGTGTATCCGAGTTTGGAAATATAGTTTGGATTAAAAACAAAACTGTAGTCAGTGGGAGCCTGGGAACGTAATACTAAGACACTCCGTAAGTGTGTTATTTTCTTATGTGTTAAATAAATTTAGACTATTTTTCCACAAAATTTTGAACTTTAATTTTACTCTATAAATATAAAATAAATATTAAAAAGCGTATTTCACAAAACAGCTATAAACGTAATAAGATAAAGTTGAGATCCGCCTCTCAATGTCCCAAGAGTTCGGTAGAAGAAGACTCTTAATAATGTATATAATAAACGTTAACTATGGAACAGAATTATATTACCAATATTATTAATAAATTATAGGATATACCTAATGAATTCGATTCAAATCCTTCTAGACAACAAAACAATTCAATGTCGTTAAACAAGCGCGGCTAATAAACATATCAGTTTAAGGATATTCTCCGTAGTCTCGTTGTTGTTCGTGTAGTGTTTGTCCAGCGTGTTTGTCCCGAGCGAGGCAGCTGCGACGCTCGGGGTGTTCGATCTGTAGGAAGCAGCATTTGCGTAGAGTAAACCTTACTGTTCTCACATTGTGCATTTGTACTACTACATAGATAAATGTCATTGAAATTGTAAGTAAGTAGTATACATTATAACTAGCGGACGCGCGCAGCTTCGCTTGCGTATTTAGGGGTGAATTCTAATAAACCATGAAACATGTGTTTAATGAAATATTTTTAAGAGTCTAAATATCAAATTTTATAAAAATCGGTGGCGATTTAAAGATTTTTCCATACAAACTTTCAACCCCTTATTTGCACCCTTAGGGGAAGAATTCTTTTAGGGGAAGTGTTCAATTAAATACTTTTAAGAGTCTGAATTTCAAATTTTATGAAAATTGATGCCGGTTTAAAAAATTCTGTACAAACTTTCAACCCTTTATTTGCACCCTTAGGGGGAGAATTCTAAAAAATGATGAAACACGTGTTCAATTAAATACTTTTAAAAATCTAAATTTAAAATTTTATAAAAATCGGTGCCGATTTAAGTTTTTTTCCATACAAACTTTCAACCCCTATTTCACCACTTTAGGGTTAAAATTTTTCCAAATCCCTTCTTAGTGGATGTCCAGATTACGAAAGTAAACATCTGTCCAAATTCCACGTTTCTACGCACAGCGGTTACGGCTGTGTGTGCGTGCGTCTTACCTCAGTCAGTGAGGACAAGTCCTTTTATATATATAGATAAGTAAGCTAAGCCTATATATAGCAGCTATTAATTCTTTCTACTGTCTGAAATAAAAATAGCCATTTCCCCGATTTGAACCCACGACTATTACGTTTACAGTAAACACCCACTTTGATAGCTCAAATGACTAATAGCTAATGATTAAATATATCATATCCATTACTCATAAATAGTACATTGTTTGTCCACAGCTATGGATTTCTATAAAAAGCTTTATTTTAGTTTTACACAGTAGCCCACAAATAGTAGGGTAGAGGAAACCTTGTCTTTTGTCTTTTCTCGAAGGGAAATCGAACGCGTAACTGTTGTACTCACAATGAGAAGCTGTGCTGCTTTACCACAATCCACAACGGCTAGCTTATATATAAATATTTTATTAAAACATAAAAACATACACATTTTTCATTATGTTTGAAGTTGAAAACTAATAGTAATGCGGCTTCCCTGAATCGCTAAGTTCACATAAGAAGTGAAGTTTTGTGAATTTTGGTTCGTTACAGCAAACAGAATTATGCAGCGACTGTTGACTTAGGACGAGGTGAGGAACCCTCGGCCTCAGCCGGGTTCCCTTATGTAGATACTATGTTTATGAAATGCTCTTACAAGATTACTTCACTGGACCCTACTTAAAGTAGAAGCATATTATTAGTTAAAGTCAAGATCAAAATATTGAGGCCAGATGTGGCGCAGGGGCACAGCGCGATAGGTTATGGGTTCAATTTATTAGGAATTTACATATTTCATATATTCGATTCGATTATGATTCGATATTTCGATTTGCACCAATCGTGGCGTTAAATTCCGCCACTAAACACGTCTTGCTCCCAGGATTCGGCGGAACATAAGGAACGCAGTATCTTAAATCTAAGTTCGCTCAGCCTTCTCAACACTTCTTTGGGCTTCCGGGGAACTATCTCCAGGGACAGACATAGCAAGGTGCCATTGAACTTATTTTCTAAATTGAAGTATATTAATTCTTTATAAGAATTTTTCAGTAGCTTTGAAGAAAAATCGTCGTACAAAGTTGCTAATAACAAAGTTATGGCAGCCATAAAATATTTACGGCTCAACTTGCAGAATAGAGAAGGATAATATTACTTTATTCACACAATACGAGAATAGTGAGTTCAAATATCGTTTTTCCTCGTGGGTTCAAGTGTCGGTCCTTTTGTTAATATTACCAATATATTAATGAAAAACAGATAAACTACTATTTCTCATGTCGGTGAAGCGAAATCGCGGACCCATAAGATTTTCCCCAACTAAAAACTGCTCTACGTGTCTAAAAAAGTTATCCCTTTAAAAACCACCTTTATGTAGTAGAAATTGAATTGACTGTCAATATATCAAACTATAATATAACATAATATTGAAAATGTTTCACAGACACGCGTCTCTGGAACAAGTTAACAGGAAACCAGATCATCCGCCACAAAGCGTCGCTATCAACTACAAGACGTTCGCAACTACCCGCCAATCTATTAATTTCACTCAACTGATAAGCAACTTCTCGTATCGTCTATTTATAGACGGTCTGAGGTAATTGTGGCTTTTGTTACTTAAATATTAGTGCTTAGAGTAACCGAACTTCCCAAAGTTTAAGTAAAAAGGGAGGTTTTGGGATAGTGGACTATGGAGTTTATTTTGTACTAGGTTTAAGTGCCAAAAGTAACTCTAACCGCAGCTATAATGTAGACAACGCATTAAAATTAATAAATTACTATTTATCTGAAGTCAAAGAGGTCAGAGGTAACGAGATGATGAATTATCACTCTGGAAAATAGCGCAGAGAGAGTAAAGAGTTCCACCATATAACACACAATGTCTCGAAAATGTTAGACTTACGTCCCACTTACATTTTATTTACAACAGAATATGTTTTGTATAAAAATAAGTATTATCTCCGAATAAACATACCATGAGCCAACCCTTATGTAATTTTCATTAACTTTATCTTTTACTCTCGGGGGTAATGATAATAAATATCGTAATAATGATACTAGATGAGACTGGAACATTTCGTGGTAGTATATTAGATCTTTATATGTTAGTAGGAAAGGAAAAAATATTAACTTTTGTCTCACAAAGGTTATTATATAATATAATTATTTTGTGGCATAGTGGATTAATGTTTTAAAATAAACGTTACGGGTTCCGTATAGACAGAGGAAGCATGGCGTTGAGTTCTGACACTCGGCACGGAGTGTTTTTAAACTTGGGTAAAAATGGAGAATCGAGTGTCTTAGCTGTTTTTGTACAAATCTAGTAAGTTAAAATATTATTCTGAAATTTTATGGCCAATCTTTGTATATTTACTAAGTGATAAGTCGTAAATCCTTTTAGCTCAGCGACTCATTGTTAGTCTAGAAGTATAGTATTACTGACTAAAGCAATTACCTTGATAAAACAGTATTAAGTAAGATTAACCTCTTAGAAAATCTTCATTATAATTAGAAACCTTGGGAAAGTAGCGACTTATTAAAGTGAGACGTAGACGTAGCCGAGGGGAGACAAAGGGAACGTAATGTTTAGATTCTCCGTTTTCTACTTTCTCGTAATCTCGAAATTGCGTGTTAAGTGAATAATTATTCTTACAGGGCTGAATTGCGAGAAGAGATAAGCAATGAATATAATATACGAGGATAATTGCAGACGGCAGGCCCGTCGTAGCGCAGGGGCATATGCGTACGACGACGTTGTGTTACTGGTTGGATACTCGAGGAAATGAAATAATTCATATTTTCATTTTCTTGTTCTGGTGAGTTGAGTCAACCTGTAATGCCCCAAGAGTTCGACGGAAAGTTGGAAACAGAAGTGTTTTAAAGGGAACAGAGCGACTTAACAGTAGGTTCCCAGATTCCCTCTGTGTACTCTGCAATGGTCGGAATACAGTATAAAAGTAAAGAAAATGGGAAAATAAAAATATTGTATTGTATTTGTAAGATATAATATAAATTTCGCAGTCAACTCTTGGACAATAATGTTTCATATAATTTATAGCCATGTTTGTGCTCTATTTGCTCTATAAGAGATAGCAACTCCGACTAACATCATATTTTTCTACTTCGTGGAATTTGACATTTTTCCATTTGAAAATAATGTTATAAAGTGTTTGAAACAAGTTGATATAATTTTATTTATAGAAAATTACGTTGAAATCGTTCCACCAGCTCCGGCCGCTAAAGCTTTATTTTATTTATAAAACTGAAGAGGTTGTTTCCATGAATACGCAATCTCAGTAAATATTAGTTCAAATTGAAAAAATATTTTAATATTGAGTAATATTCAACAACGAAGACTATTTATACAACATTTCTTTAAATATTTCGGTGTCACGTGTCTCTCAAAAGTGATTGGTATTTTTATTTTACAATTTGACTAAAGCTAGTATTAAAATAAGACATAATTTTCATACCATGTCTGAAACTCCCAAAACTCTGAATTATATTAGTTCTGTAAACCAAAGTTTACTTACAGTATCGATCACGACCCGCACCACCAAGCCTACTTCCCGCAAAGGAACTTGCGAACTACTAAGTTCCAGATTACACGGTTTTCCACTTTTAATTAAAAGTATCTTGCCGCGTTATCAGTATAGATTAGAAGTTTGCTTTATATATATTTATTTTTTAACTTCACGCCGTTATCTAGTAGGACACGTAGAAGTAACTCGGGAACCTAGTGTTAAGAGACTCTGTTCTCCACGTCCCATCGAATTTCCGGAACTTTGCTTGTTGGATTGTGGAACCTAACGTCACACTATAAGATAAATATAACCAGATAGGAGCGAGAAAAGGAAAATATTAAATATTTCATCCCCTCCAAGTGGGAATCGAACTTGTAACCGTCGCGGTGACAGTCACACGCTTGTTCCATAGCGCTACGACAGCCTTATATATAATATAGAAATATAGTCCGAAGTAATAGCTTTTGACTAGGAGCTTTCGACTGTAACACGATAATTGTGGGTTCGATATTTACTCGGGAAAATGAGTTATTTCTATTTCTTCCCTCCAACAAACCCGGAGCTAAAGAAATTAATCAAGATGCCTCAACAGTTTGGACGTAGGATTTTTTTTTCATTTCACGATTTTTCTCCATTACACCTGTATTCCGTGTGGCGTTCGTCACACATACACATACACATGTGACACATACACATAGTACTAAGCGTTGCCTAACTTCTACTTTTCATTCGTCAAAACATAACCGAACGAGAAAGAACGATATCTCGCGTTCTTTTGCACGCAATTACCTATTTATTATAATAAATCTAAACAACGTTCAAAGCTCTTGTTAAAATTGTTTAATAAAATCCTACTTTAAGTCAATTTATTATATCTCCCTTATTATTTAATTATTTAGAAATAATGCATGATTACAAAATAACACTGACAAAATTATTTTCAAAATTGTTAACACACAAAATGATATTGAACTACGATAGATAGGTACTTACATTTAACATTGGTTTTACATCGTCGTTGTCGCATTCTCCTTTCACTAGCACTAATATTTACATCATAAGTAATATTAAAAACTCAACATTTGTTTGAAATGTCTTAAAAGAATGTATGTTTTGATATTACACTCAAATACTAACACACAATAGTTTCACATTTGAGAAAAATACTCAGTAATCACATCATCACGATCACGAAACTTTCATCACGATTTTAGAAATCCGATTAATGATAAAATTAATATTTAATATTAATTTCAACATCCAAATAATTTAAAACACTTAATAATTATTCAACATCTAAAGTCGAACAAAATAATGTAAATACAACAGAACTTAGCCGCGGAACGGCGTCCTTACACAGATAATTAAAAACATTGTAATAGTTGCCATTAACTAAAATACTTCTCGAACATTCTATTAAATTTTTTATTAAGATTTTCATTATTATTCATATTTGTATAATTATTTTGATAGAAAATCGTATAAAAATTAAATAGAAACGAGTCTTATAATGTTAATGTTATGTCTATATTATTTTATTAATTATTACTATAAACATAATTATTAAAACATAAATCTTAAATGAAAACTAGTATTCAGATTTTGAGGTAAAATATTTTTTTTTATAAAATCAGAATTGGTTTTTGATTTAATCAAATAGTAATTGATATATCTAAGTATTTACATATTTAGTGGAAATAGTAATGAGAAGTTTATAACATAGCAAGAAATTGACTTGTAATTTCGTGGTTTTAAGGATACGGTATTGAATAGAAAGTATCGATAGTGTACTCATGAGTAGTATCGGAAAAAAAATTACGTACCCTCAAAACTATCGATACTTTGAAGTGTCGAGTACTTCTTTTAGAACCTAATTCGAATATCAGTTAGTAAGTAACGTCTTTGTAAAAAATAACAAAATATATTTTTTTAAGCCACTTACTCATAAAACTATCAACACAAAAGTATCGATGTTTTGAAGTATCGAGTACTTTTCTTAAGAACTAATGCGCATGCGTTAGAAAATCAAAGTCAGTCAGTAAGTAAGTAACAAAAATAAAAAAATATATAAATCCCATTCCTACTCCAATCGACGACAAAAGCGACAATCGTCGCGCGCACTTTCGGGATTTTTTTCAGAGTAGGTATTAGTAGTAGTGTAACTAATTTATGTACTCATTACTATTATAATTATTATCAAATAGTAATTAGAGAATAATTTAGAATGTTACAAATATTCTCTAATTACGATTTACGATCCTCGCATACAGAGGACTCCAAAGGAAGATTGCGTGTCTGTGAGATGTTGCTATCATAAGTATGAGCCGAAAGACCAAGTTAGTTGGGTAATTTATTCGATACGATACCTATTAAAAAGTACTTGATTGGTACAAGTATCGAATACAAAATTATCGGTTTCGAATATCTCGATACCACAAAGTATCGATACTTTTTTCGTGTCTACGTGTTTTGCTTTGTTACTAAAGTTGGGTTACATACAAAGATTGGAGGTCTCGAGCTTTTTCTGAAATTCAAGCTTAGCTTAGCTGGAGCCTCACTTGAACTAGCGGCTTTAATTCCAAATCTTGCCCCCCTTTTAAGTCTATTATTTTTTAGGGTTTAACTACAAATGTATAGTTTTTAATTTTTTTCCTAAACAAGTATTATCTGTAGATGCTAGCTGTCAAATTTCATAATTCTAGGTTAACCAAAAGTATCTTTTGTGCTCAACTGGCACGCTCGAAACGCCATATATCGAGAAATCAATCAATCAAAAGTATCTTATTAGTTTTGATCCATTTTATAGTGATGAAATATGTGTTTTTGCGATATAACCGGCCATACCTCTTTTTAAGTAAACATTGAAATATAACTCTTGACAGACCGACGAACGGGCAACAAAGTGATCTAATAAGGGTTCCTAAAGGTACGGAACCCTACTAACTAAAATATCACACGACATTTTAATTAAAATAAAAATAAAATTAAACAGGCGTTAAAACACATTAAATGTCCCAATACTTTTTATCAATCGACTGTAAAAATAATAATTTTGAAAGCTTGTGTAGACGACTAAATATCGATTATGTTTCTCTGCTGACATCGATGTTATGTTTTATTTAATGTAACATCCTTATTTGAACTGTTAACACCGATGATCATCGGAGCTTCCCTAAGCTAAAGTACCTATACGTGACTGTCGGTTTGTCTTTGTTCAATTATTTAGGTTTTTTCTTGTGTATATCGTGTTTTTATTACTATTTGTATTATCATTATTTGTGTTTTAGTGATATTTACTTTACGAATTTGGACAATTCTTTTTTTAAAACTTTTAGTTAGTGTTTTTTATTTTAAAATGGCGTATTCTCATTTTACTGCTACGGAGTATGTGGATATGATTTTAATTTATGGAGAATGTAGACAAAATTTGAAAACCTAATACAAATAGTTCAATAAAAGTGTGTGTAAAGTGTATTCCTAAGTGTTGCGTTAATTTAACATCGGCTCGTCGCCTACATACCTACGCTAGTTGCTGCGACTCGATGTCTTGAAGCGTGTGCGACGTTACCGCGCCGACAGGTAAGTGTGCATGCTTATGATATTCTTAACAAATGGCGTTTTACTTTAAAACGATAATTTTATTATTTATTTTGTTTGAAAAAATAACTTTTTCATTTTTGGGAATTATTTTTTTTTTCTGAATTATATTAATTAGGCTTTTATAGAATAGTTAAAACTGTGGTTTCATTTAAAGTGGTGCTCACAATTCCACCCTGTATAACATAGAAATATAGTCCTAAGTAACTGCTACAGCTTTAGCTTTCGACTGTAACACGATGATTGTAGGTTCGATATTTACTCGGGGAAATTAATTATTTCTATTTCTTCGCTCCAACAACTAAACAAAATGTGTATATAGAACAGAATTAGTGATTTAGTAAATTATAAATAAATAATGAACAGAATGTTTACATATGCAATGTAAATGCATATAGCTTTGAAGTGCAAAATCTTGTCAAGTAGTCTGAGCTGCATTTCTCATCATGATTTACATAAGTAAGATGTCATATAATTATGCATTTATTTAACTAATTTGGTTATTGAAGATATTACAAGTAGGCTACCGAGTAAGATATTAGTAGCAGATAATAGGGTAGGCAAAGGGAATGCAGTGGTAAGACACTCCGAATCGCATTTTCTTTTTAAATTTTCATATACATTGTTCTTAATGGAGAAACTCAACGCTACGCTTATGTTGTTACCAGAGTGAAAGAATGAAAATAATTCATTTCCCTGACTGGGAATCGAATCTACAACTATAGCCCTTACAGTCAGACCCTGTGCCGGCCCGCCACGGCCATGTCTGCACGGATTCTTTTTCTTTTCTGTACATATAACAGTTGGGTTACGCCACCCAGAACAAATCAAATTAGGAAAAATAGAAAATAAAGTATCAACATTATATGTATGAAATGTCTAAACTAAAACTAACTAACTATACCTAAAAATATTATTAAAGAGGCCGACGTGGCACAGCTACTGATAATAAACGTAATGATGGTGGGTTCGATTTCAACTCAGGGCAAGAAATTATATACATTTTCTAGTTCTGGTAACAAGACAAACGCGGCGATGAGTTCCACCGATCGACACAAATGTTTCGAAAATTTGGTTGTAAGTGAGAAACGGAATATCTGAGCACAAATTCCCGTTCTACTTTGCTGCGCAAAGAAACTCTACTTTCCTTTAGCTCGTATTTAAACTCTTTACTATCAAACACAGACCTCTAACTACATAACCATAGAGTTCCAAACAGACCAGTTGTTTCCGCATTATTCATTTCAAACGAAACCTATCTGAATAAAATATTCGTTTTAAGCGCTACAATTGTTGTACTTATAAATATTACAATAGTTTCAACGCCGAATGATATTATTTAACTATTTTGTACCTTATAGTATTGACTTAAGGTTGATTTTTCAATGTATGTTGACACCACTTTAAGCTTATTGTAATTAGTATTAAGCTTCTCATGCAGTATGAATGAAAGTGGTCATTGTTTCATGTATGAACAATTAATTTCTTTTTAGTTTTATTTCTATATAAAATTTATCGTGTTTCACTCCCAATTAGTGAATTAAAAAATTGGTCAAGTGTGAGTCAAATGATCCAACGAGATTTTTATACAAATTTATAGAAGCTGTCAAACTTTTGTTTACGTTTCCGATTCATGCGTTCAAATTGTATGAAATTAAAACAATAAATATATAGCTGTAAATTGTTGAGAGAATGAACCGTCAGCACTGCACGTTTGGCCGGGTGTTATACGGCAAACGAAACCAAGATATTAGGGATGAAGAATGAAAGAAATATGAATATTTTGGACCTGCAATCTCTCCGTCAGTCAGATTCACTTTAGCTGACTGAATCCACAACTAAGTAGTATAGCAGGTACCAGAGAGAATGTAAAAGGGAGAACGAGAACAATATGCTCAGGTGGCTTGGGCACGTCAAGAGGATGAGTGTCCTTCTAGTCAATAGACTGGTTCTACCATATTTCTATTTGGCAAAACTAAGCTTAATCTAAGTTTCCTCGTAAGCTATTATCTTACATTTGTGGTATAAGCGCTATATCCGCTATAAGCTTATCGGCTTTACTTGGAGTTTAAACTCAAACATGATGCTAACACAATGCTTAACCAATATTGCTTCAGATCTATGTTCATCTACTGAAACTTTGCTGATTGTATTGTCTATTGAATCAGTAAGGCGCTTATATTGCTAGTTTTTTTTCTTATAAATTGAAAATTTATACGGATTATTGTTTATTTGTATTATAAAATTCAAATCGTGCCATATTTTATAACTGTACATGAACATGGAAAGTTTCCTATAGGGTTTGATTAAGCAAAAACAGGAACTTTCACTTTATGTTTTTAAGTTCACAAAACAAACTAGTTTTCGCCCGATAACAAATTATTTTCAAATTAAAAAAGGATAAACTTCTAAAGTTATTTAAATTTAGTAAAATACAGCGCGATATAATTTAATGTTCTTCTCCCAGAACTAAAATGTTAGAGATGAACGAACTGAGAACAAAAGGTTACTCCGCCGAGTTGTATGAATTGGGGAATTTAAATTAATTACAATTTATATTTGGTTTATAAACCACGTGTAGATTACAAATTATTAACTCTATTACTCATGTAGGCAAAAAGAAGAAAGTGCCGAGACACTCTGTTTTCAATTACTGTTGAAAATTAAGATAAGTCTAAATGAAGAATGTACTAAATGAAGCCAACGTCGCATTTTTAATTCATTTATTAAATATCTTTACGTTTTTACAGTTTTATTGCACTCTAAGAAGAGAAGTATATTTAGGAATATGTTTATTTAACATTTTGAATAGCGCTGGACATGGACCATGCTTCTCTAAAATATTAAATACACCTGAATTAAGAAACTTGTCTTAAGACAATTCTTCCCCCATTTCTGCGTAATCATCGCAACCTTGTTTTATCCCCAGAGCGGAAAAAAGAAAATAATTAATTGCCCACTAGCTCACATGTTTTTTTTTAAATCAACTCATATAGAAATGGAACCTATAAGTATCAAATTTCATCGAAATATACCACAACGGCCCCACTAAACTAACGTACTGTGAAATTAACACATTAAATAATAATTTAATTATTCAAATGTGTATTAGGTCATTTTAAAAGCAACATTAACAGCGACTCATTTACCAAACACTGTTTACATTCACGCTGAAACACTAAGTACAGTTTAAATGAAAATGTTTTAAATGAATGTAGTGCATAATAGATTGTATTTTGTAAATACTAGAATAAATTATTAAACTTGTAATTTAAATAAATAAACTAAGTATATTTTAGGCCAGGCGTGGCGCAAGACACCCCGTTCCCATTAAGACACTTTCGTTATCCGTTTCCCATTTTTCGCCGGATTATTTAACGTAATTCTTAGTAAATAAGCTATAACAATTTAAAATTTTATACTCCGACATTTTCTGCTAGAACCTGTCTTGATAACATGAGATAAAGTGGTTCAAAGAGTATTTTCTTATATATAAATAAATTCTATTTTCTTTTATGATCCGAACTTTGTTTTAGAATTTTTCGCTGCAAATTCTTATTATTGATTTTATCTTCCCTTCTAGTTAAAATACAGTTTGTTAATGAAAAATAGGAGACGGGCGAATCGGACTCGCTCACCGAGGGTTCTGAACCAATTTTAGAATTGTAAGTTAATGGGAAGTACAACTTATAAAAGTTTAGAAACTTAAATTTGCGGGAGTATTTTGTTGTTCTATAAAGTACTTATAAATATTCATATTTCGGATTTTATTTACTTGTATTGTAAGTTCTGACTTCTTGCCAAACTTCATTACTGTAGGTTCTCACGGAATATTTGATGTTAAAATAAAACTACATAATTCTACATTAATCAGAAGTACCCTATTCATTTTGATTCTCTTTGTAGTTTTGAAATACGCGTTTTTTCTGTATAAACGGCAATATCTTTTTTAAGTAAATATAGAATTATTTTTTTAAAAAGAGATCATGGTGCTGTAGATCTGGTTAATAGTTTGAATTACAATTCGGTATCTCCAAGCGTTCATGAGATAAAAGGTCTTGACGAACAGACAGACGGACAACAAGAGTGGGTTCTTTTTTTCCTTAAAAAGTACGGAACCGTAAAAATAGAGTAGTGCTAAGTTCCGCCATGAAATAAACAGGGTCTGGAACACAGGCGTTGGTATCAAATATAAAATAATATTATTTTAAATAAACTAAAACTAAACTTTAGTTCAGCGAGTAATAAGCATTCTCCAAACATTAGCTAGTCGTATTAACTGTAAATACTTAATGTACTAATGAGCGTTACTGAAACTGAATGGTTACAAAATATAGAATATTTTAATTTGTATTTGAAGCTATAGTGGTACTGCGGCATACCTGAATAAACGCGATGGATGTGGGTTCGATTACCACTCGAGAGATTGATTTTTTGCTACGACGGGCCTCAATAAATAATCAAATTCTAATACTATTAAATTTCAACACTACGAAATAAATTAAACTGGTGACCTCCTTTGCTAAATCGGCTAAAAAAGTCATGTAGTTTAACTAGCGAATAAAATATTCCAGTAATATTATAATTTAAGTTAAACTTATTTCCATTATAAAGTAAATATACCAACATTCATACGAGTAAGTATTCGCGATGTTGTTTTAATATAACATCGCGAAATAACGAGTTTGGTACTAGACGCTGTACAATTTCGTCGTCTGTTTTATTTTCCGAGACGTCAAAAATATACTGTAATAGGATATTTTTATGTATTTTGTAATATTAAAAACCAAACAGGCAACTTTAACTTGAAAAAGACAATTGCAGCGCTTAGACTTCGTTCTGGACACATTCCAGGCAATAAATTTTTGTATTTAATGGGCAAGTCAACAACAGCTAGTTGCGACTTTTGCAATTCTAATTCAGTTGATGATGTCTACCACATATTGATGGAATGTGTCCAGAACGAAGCGCTTAGGACAAAAATAAGCTGCAGATTTCAAGAAATAGGTTTTTGTAATGCTGTTTTGGCTTCACCTCTTTCAGATGAAGCCAATATACTTTATGAGCTAGCAATATCCCGCTTAACTTAAGATATATTGTATTTAAATTATATTTTATATAAGTTAAACTTACCAGGGCGACATATTCGCATAAGCGACAAAGCCCTTTAATTAGATTAAAAAAAAAAAAAAAAAAAAAAAAACTTTAACTTGTAATATTATTTTCTATGCTCTGACAGCAAAACAAATTGTGGCGTTTAGTTCCCCCCTCCATAATTAATGTTTTGAAAATTCGGCAGAATGTGGAGAATGGAGTGTCTTAACACTAAGTTCCCTCTGCTTGTCCTTTAAGTACGAATTTTATGGCGAGTGAACACAGAACTCGGCACTCATCCCATTCTTTTGTCTGTTAATTTACATTGAACTTAGCTCTCATTTCACAAGTACGAGTATGTTTTTGATGAAGTATTTAAATGTAAATAAGCCTAATAGATGTGAAAATAAGATTTAAGTTCATAATTTTAATTTACACATTATATAATTTCAAATTTTAATACTAAAATTCTGAGTTAATTTTTACTTCCATCACCAGTCCTTATAACATCATTATCCACTAACTCTCCACTATGTCCTGAGTATGGCAGCTCGAATAAAAAAATAACAAACCAGTCCCGACTTCACGTCCGCGAGTATGTAAGCTTTAACGAAGCTCTTTTGACAAGCTTAGTATCAAATGTAAGTTTTAAAGTAGCTACTGTAACCTACTTCTCTTAAGATTTTTGATTTATTATCTGTGTGTATTTTTTTGTCTGATGAAGGACGTCTGACTGAAGACACAACTGTGGGTTCATTTCCCACTCAGGGGAATTTGCTCCCGAGGCAAGATAACTAGGCGTTACGTTCTTCAGTTCACCCTTTAATGCTCATAAAAATTCTTCTAAGCCTTAAATGACTTTTCGACCGCGTCTATATCAATTAAGAAAAAAAAGTAGCTTTTCGTTTTGTCTCGTATGTCAAGATCCGCTCCGCTTACTTCCCAACTTTACGCACTAATTTTATTAAGTGTGGAGTGACGAAACTCAACGATAAGGAGAAAAGAATAATTTATTGTTATATAGTAACTTTTTTCTCCTCTTTATTGAAGTTTATATATCTTTAAATGTAAAAATAACTAAAATCTAAAGTATTCTATAAAATAAAAATATTTTTAAACATCTCACTTTAAATCTGCTCAAACGATTGATATTAGGGGCCTGATAGCTGAAATCCTCTGCTGCTAATTGAAACTTGAGGTCGAAACGTAGGACTAATTGGCATAATCTTCTTTAAAGGTGGTCAGTTGAAAACCACAGAGTGCCTTTAAAAATGTATATTTAAAAATTTTTTTTCAGCTTTATCCCTGATGTAGAAAGGTATGTAGAAGGAACCTAGTGTGAAGACACTCCGTAAATCTAAGTAATATTTCATGACTATTTAATAATATCCTGTTATACAATCTTTTTGTTGTATGATAGTCTTAAGAGGAAATGTCTAGAAGCAAATTAAGTTTAGTTGGTGATAGCAAATACAGTTCGCCTTTGTGACCGTTTGTACGAACTTGCACGAAACTACTCTACTTAGGCCAAAGTCATTGCTGTTTCGAATTTACCTCTATAATATGTATACGAGAAGATAAAGGAAGGAGGTAAATTAAAATGTTTAATTCCCTCTGAGGGAAATATGAAAATGAAAACTATTTTTTTATTTATATTATAATATTTTTTTTTATTTGAGTATATTTAGAAAGGAACATTTTATTTTATGAACATAATTTTATAAACCATGTAATTATTTCATATTATATGGTATTTATAAAAGTCCTTCACCTACAGCTTTAATTCCAAGTTCGTAGATCTGAAATAAAAAAAACATGGATAAATACAATACTCCATTTTATTAGTTTCACGCTGTATCCCATAGCTTTATATTAATTATAATATCTTCATAGAAGTATCTTTGACATTTAGATTGAATTATTTTCTCTTTTCTCTGGTAACAAGACAAAAGCTCGGCGTGCCTATCCTGCTTCAGTACTTCATGTGGGACATAGCGTGTGCCATTAATTAAATTCATTATGAATAAAATATCCTATTCTATATATATCTTAAGGCTACAAAATATTAATATTAAAAACATACATTAACTGAAGGTGGTGTAGATAGCACGTAGACCAGTGCGTCGACGACTTCGTCGATTTCCAGCTTGGGTGCGTTCGCCAGCTCGCCGGGAGGCATGTCCGTTTTGACAACACCGGGAGAGAGATTCTGTAATATATTTAAATAATTAATCATGTAAAATTAGTAATATTCTAGTAAATTATAATATGTAGAATAGTTTTAGAGCTGAATCTTATATTAAAACGTGAGTATCGGGACGTATAGTTATTACCTACTTAATATGTGGATTCCGACGCTAAAGTACCATAAATTTTAAATACCTACTATACGAGTATATGATTGATTTTGTTATTTCTTTTAACTTTTTTTTGTTTATTTTCACGCTGTATCCCGCATTTTGTAGAGTGGGCAGATAAAACCCAGTGTGGAAATGAAACTAATCCATCCCCCCTCGAGTGAACCTCGAGCTCATTAATTAATTTAATAATAAGAAATATTAAAATACTGTATAAAAAATAGAATGTAGTGCAATTTTATTATGACAATATTTACTATCATAGCTTTACAAATATTATTTTAGATCTTACCGTAACTTTTATTTTGCTCTTGTATTTAGCGAGTTCATTGATCAAGGAAATGCTGAATCCAGTGACTGCCTGCTTCGTCAGCGGGTACACGTTCATACTCTGGGAGACTGGCACGTAGTGACCGGTCACACTGGAACAAAAGGAATCTTTATTATCATAGAAAAAGGAAACAATTATTTAATATTTTCATGTCCTCGCTCTGCAAGCTAACAAGAAACTTGTCTTTATTTGTAAGAATTTTTTTTTTGGCTTTTGGTATGCCTTACTTCTATATAAAACATCCTCATACAACAAGGGAGACAGATACAACGTAGTGACAAGACACCATGTGCTTCACTTTATTAAAAAAATCGATTCGACATTGTGTATTGACTTGCGGAACTCAACGCCGCACTTCAACGACCAGAGTAAGGAATTAAAAATAATTCCCCTGAGTGCAAATCGAACCTATATCCACCGCTTTTATAATCACATACTCTCCCGCTATCCTCGATGGTCAGTTATCACGTGTTATATAATAGATATTTACCTATTTATGTTGACAATGTGACCTTCGATATTCCGCCTCCTCATACTAGAGACGGCGTACCGAGTACACAGTATGAGACCCTTCACGTTGACATCAACAGTTAGTGCTATAGCACCGTCGTTTACTTTCTGATCTCCATAATCTGAAATTAAAAGAAAATATTTATGATATTCTTGTTATTATTTTTTTATATTCTGATTTTGACAGGTGACACGTAGAAAATTGGAGAAAAAAAACGATTGAGATGAAGCTGTAAGCTTTTGTAAAATATTGTGAAAATATTTATTTTATAGCATAAAATACAGTCGGAACAAAATATATCTTACGAATAATACGAGTATAGTTGAAATATTTGTTATTTAAGACAACAGGTTGAGAACAGTTGAGGTTGCAGTATACGTGTGATGGTTGTGATTCCATTCCTATTCGGGGAAATCTATTTTATTATTTAATAATATTTTAATTTCCTCAAGGTAAAGCGCGGCGTTAAGTTCCGCCACTCAACACGCAATGCTTTGAACCCCACTATATGCACATATAAAAAAAAAAATATTTATTGAAAATATAAATTTACCAGTTATATATCCCACTGGCAAATAACCAGCGTTATTTATAAGAATGTAAGGTCCCCCGAATTCCGAGTCGATCCATTCGAAAGTTTCTTTTATTTCCGATTCCTTTGAGAGATCTATCTGTCTTGAGTAAATTTTGCCCTTTCCACTAACTTTTTGTGCTAATTTCTATAAAAATATATTTTCTTAAAAATTATGAATTAGAGTATAAAATATGTGAATAAAAAAATATGGCTTCATGCTGTATTCCGCATGACCCTCGTAAAAGAACATTGCTTGTAATTAGATTTTCAAAAATATGTGAAATATGTTTTCGATGCGGTTACCACTAGAGTGAATGAATTATTTTCATCTCGCTCTGGTTGCAAAACAAAGTGCGCTGTTGAGTTCCACCATTCAACACACAATGTCTCGAAAATTAAAATCCTTGGGAAACAAAGTGTCTTAGCACGTGGTCTTAGCTCTCTGCTTATTCTGAAATATTGAGTGTGCTCGTATACAACATGACGCTAAAAAAATAACTAAACTAATTTAACTCAACGGTTTTGCTGTAGAACCGACCAATTTGACGTAGTCCTTGACAGCGTTTAAAAAGTTGACAATTTAAAAAGTGACAAATTGCAATAAAACGATTTCAATTCGGTAGATTATAATCTAACGATTTCGTTAGATTGTGGACCGCGTGTTCTTTGGTCACAATATAGAGTTATAAACAGATTATAAGTCTATAATGTTACGACACTAAAATTATTAAAATGATCACTTACATCAATCAATTCTTTTCTTCTAGCCAACCCGACCACTTTGAGCCCCAAGTTGGCAAGACGAATCGAAATATCTGCCCCAATGCCAGAACTAGCCCCGGTGACGACAGCCACTTTGCCTACCCAACGATCCATTTCCTTAATATTATTGTTATTATATATGTAAACTATTTTTAATTTAATATTATATATTTACTTTTAAATACAGGTATTTCTTACAACTCGCGACAACCACTTCGTGCAAGATCTTGAGATCTAATGACATACAAGTCATTATCCTTTACTATATAAGTAACCTGATGACTTGCACTATATTGACCACGTTCTGTCGAATCATCTACGTATGTAAATATGTTTGTTTGTTTATTAATAGTATTTGAGGATCCTTACAATTATTTTTAGTGTAGATTGTGCTTGACGCTATAGCGAAATAGTTGATTATTAATTATTGAAGATCGTTTTAATTCTGTTTTTGGCATAATTTATTTTGCATGTATTCGCGTGTGACCGTCATGACCCAGTTCGACAACTTCTAACTGTAAATGCGACGGTTGTGGATTCAATGCCTATTTGGGGGAATGAAATATTTTATTTTCCTCGCTTTGGAAAAAGTAAAAGCGCTTGAATTGAGCGGAGCGTGAGGAACAGAGTGTCTTAACAATAGGTTCACTCTGCCTACTCCACGACTATTAAAATGTTTTTTTTTAATGTTGTCGGTTTTGTAAAAAATGTTGATGATTCTTAAAAATAACTATATTTAGATTCAAATAAATATAAAAATTTTCCATTCTGTCATTCTTAACAGATAAAAAAGCCCTGATACAACATAGCGTTCTCCATTTTTATCACTTTTATAATGTTTATTTAAAAATGATGAAATTCTCAAGAATGATACCAAAAGACAACAAAATTAAGGCCAAAGCTTGTAATTATTTTATAAATTTAATTGATCTATTAGTTAACGACTCGAGACTATATTGATGGATTCGTTTCCCACTATCTACAAATATTAGTGTGGTTCATTTTAAAACTTTAATAATAATAAATATTTAATTGTCTTCTCTGTATAATTTGTAGTATTTACTTTTGAATATTTCGTATTTAATTTCATTAAAAAAATTTTCCCTTTAGAAACTATTACTACCATTTTTGTATGTACCGACAAAAAGAGGATATAGGAAAAGAATACCGACCAAGTGACTGTACAGTAACAATAATATTATATTTTTTTGTTTTTTAGTTTAGCTTCAACCAGCCAGAAAGAACATAGTGTTAAGATCAGGTCCTGCATTTTCTACCAAAATTTGACCTAATCTTTAAAACTTTTCTATTTGTTGAATTTTTTAGCTAAACGCAGCAAATTTCCTACCACAGGCATGTCTCATATCAATAATAATTACCAATAATAATTAAAAAAAAAAACGATCGTTAAAACAATTCAATGTAACAATTTAGATTCACGCTTTTCCCCGCAAAGAGACAATAGATATCGGAAATCTAATAATATGACAGTCAATCAGTGTCCAATTGCGGAACTCAACGCTGTGCTTTTTAGCTAGAGCGAAGAGTGGGAATAGAACCTACAACCGTCGAGCTTAAACGCAGACGCTGTCAATGTTTAAAGTTATTTCATTGAGTTTAATTAATTCTCCGTTTTCCTCTATGATAAGTGAACATGGAAATAATGACGATCATCTATTTAAATTACTGTATTATTAAAACTCATAACAATGTGTGGATAATTCCGGATGAATTAACTAAATTTTATTGTTTAAAATTATTGTTTATCCTATACTACCAATTAATTATTATTAGTTATTTATTATTAATTAATCAATTTACTACAATTATAAATGTGAAAGTTTGTGGCGTGAATATTTCTGCCTCTTTCTCGCAAAAAATAATGAAAAATTATTGGAGACTTTACAATACAGCTTTTATATCAGAATAACACATAGACTGTTATATAAAGATTGATATATAAAGATTTTCTACAGTTTAATTGTATATATAATACAACAATAAGTTTAAGCGAGTAATCTATATATATAAAAGGACTTGTCCTCACTGACTGAGGTAAGACGCACGCACAGCCGTAACCGCTGATGGTAGAAACGTGAAATTTGGAGAAAAGTTTACTTTCTTAATCTGGACATCCACTAAGAAGGGGTTTTGAAAAATTTTAACCCTAAAGGGGTGAAATAGGGGTTGAAAGTTTGTATGGAAAAATTTTTGTATCGGCACCGATTTTTATAAAATTTGAAATTTAGATTTTTTAAAGTATTTAATTGAACACGTGTTTCATCGTTTTCTAGAATTCTCCCCCTAAGGGTGCAAATAAGGGGTTCAAAGTTTGTATAGGTTTTTTTTAAATCGTCACCAATTTTTATAAAATTTGAAATTCAGACTCTTAAACGTATATAATTAAACACATTTTTCATGGTTTTCTAGAATTCACCCCCTAAGTGTGCAAGTAAAGGGTTGAAAGTTTGTATGGGAAAATTCTTAAATCGCCACCGATTTTTATAAAATTTGATATTTAGACTCTTAAAAATATTTAATTGAACATATGTTTCATGGTTTTCTAGAATTCACCCCCTAAGGGTGCAAATAAGGGGTTGAAAGTTTGTATGGAAAAATCTTTAAATCGCCACCGATTTTTATAAAATTTGAAATTTAGTCTCTTAAAAATATTTCATTGAACACATGTTTCATGGGTTATTAGAATTCACCCTTAAATACGCAAGCGAAGCTGCGCGCGTCCGCTAGTTGTATATATAATACAACAATAAGTTTAAGCGAGTAAAGTCGCGGGTGGTTCGCTAGTATTTGGTATTTAGGTCAGTGACACCATTGTGACACAGTAAGAGAGCATTTTACTTTAAACGCAATGGTTGTGGATTCGATTTCTACTCGCGGAAACCAGTTATTTTACTTCTCCGCTCTGACAGACCAAATATGAAGGCTAGATTCGAGTGTTTTAGAATTAGGTTTTTTCTGTTTGCTATTTGCGGGACAGAGCGAGAAGCTTTTGGGATACGGAACCCTAAAAATAAAATAGAACATTATTATTTTGTCTAAAACACCATGTATTTGTGTTATTTCAATTTTATATATAAAGGATGCGGAAAAACTTACGAATCCGGAAGATGACTTAGCATTATTTGGATATGTTTTGTGTTGGTTTTAATGATTAAGTAAACTATATGGAAATCATCATGACGCAATGTCCGACTGTGAAGGTAACGGACAGTTTTGAGTTTGATTCCCATCAGAGGGAGTGAATTATGTTCTCTTTTCCAAAACCTCACAAACTACATAAAACAAACCATGACTTGCTAAAATTAAAAGTTAACAAGTAACTGATGACGCAATCATGATGTAGTTCGAACTACTATTCACCTATACGTATGGTATGAATGTCATTCTGGCGAAATCGGCATGCTGATTGTAAAGGCGATGGTAGTGAGTTCGTTTACGAGTTGGGTAAAAAGTAAAGCAAAATACAACGTTAGGTTCAATTAAATACGTCATTACCTACGCCCTAAATAGAAAGAAAGTTGAGAAGAGAATTGTGTTAATATTTAATTCTCTCTGCGTTTGTGGATCATTATAGAAAATATATAGAAATATCTATCTAATAATAATATCTATTTACTAATAAATTTAAATTATATGACAAAAATTAAGCCTATGATCATGATGAAACTTCTAATAAAGGAAAACATTTAAACCCGTAGAGCGGGATAGAGAGAATATTATGCCAAGACAATCTTTCAGGACGAGTTCTAGACAACTCGTCGCTTGTTGTCTGGCGGAACTAAACGGTGCGGTTTGTCTTGTAAAAAAAATAATTAATTCTAGTACGCGGCCTTGGATTAGATTATTCCAAGTACTTTTGTCGTACACACTGATTTATGGTTTGTTTATTTAAAAACATATACATTTTGTTATTATAATTATGTTAGAAGTATTAGTCTGCGTGCCTCGCATTTAGCACGCGCATACTAAGTGGCGTGGTTCTAGTATGATCTAAGCAACAGTACTTCTATATATAAAAGGGTCCATATATTTTCATAGATGCCGTCGTGACTCAGTGGAACTGCATATTAATTGCATTATCATGAAACTTGGCAGTTATACGGATGACAATACAAGAATATGGTGTCATCGAGCTGGTTTGATGATGGAGCCAGGACCTGAATAGTGGAACTCATCAGTGGTATCTAGTAAGGCCCTCGAGTACGAGCTCATACTATTTGTAGTTCTAGCACTTGTAGCATAAAAAAGGATAAAAGGGTGTTAAGTCATTTTTTAACGACCACAATGATGTTTGGAGGGTGTCTAAGAGACGTGAGTTGAAATTTCTCTATTTTAAATTTTTACACATTTTCCAAAATGAAAAATATTTTGGTATTATTAGAAAAATGCAAAACACATAGGAGGAACGGAACCCACCACCATCAAGCTTACAGATAAACGTCATCCCGCGTCATCCAATCACGTTTCCTCATTACGAAGTTCAAAGGTACACCATACTAAGTAAGGTAAGGGATAAGATTGATCGACGTCAGGTGTTTGAGGGAATTTCGCAAACTAATACCGTATGGGCGATATAAGAGCAAGCTTCAATGAACTTAGATTAACCCGCTAATTTCTAAGGTCGAGCTTATTTCTAAGAGTTTTGGTTGTATGTTTTGGTAATAAACTTAATGATATGGATATGAATCAGATTCACGCTGTATCCCGCATACAGCAGGGTAAGCAGAGGAGACCTAGTGCTAAGACACTCCGTTTGATATAATAATTATGTATACTGACAGACGACCCACGGACTACTGCGAAGTGATCGAAACGTCGGGTTCCCAAAAATATATAATACTAAATATACGCGATTAATCTGGTTAAATAATTTCATTCATATTGCAAAGCCCTAATACTCTTTAGTCTTTATATAAAATAAATATACTAAAAATACGGATTCATTTTATCTTATAAATCTTCATACCTTAGCTAAGACAGGAATAATAATGAATTATAAGTCTTCCTTAGAGCTTCAAGGTATAACGTTTATTAACTTCAACGAGTATAAAAAAAGTGAGCTAAAAAAAGCTTATTAGAGTCCACAACGGTATCTTTTACTGTTGAAAAAAATACCACAAACTTGTTTTTATATTTAACCAGATTTTACCCGCGGCTTTCTCTGCGTGAATGAAATAATTATGAATTATAAGTGATATATGACGTATTTTAAGTACCTAATATAACTTTGACTGCTCCGGTGTCTGTGGTAAGTTACAACGAAACGACCAATCTGATATGTAGTTATAATATAGCTAAGTAGGCAGGAGAAATCTAGTGCTAAGACACTGCGTTCCCATCGAAAAACTCCTATATTACAAATTAATATTAAATATTTCATTCCGCCTACACAGAATCGAACTCACCACCGTTGATTGTGCAATCGCAAGTTTGTTCGACCTGCACCACACTGGCTTTTAGTCTTCCTCTGTAAATGATCAATCCTCATCCAATACTGAACTCATTTCTCAATTTGAACGAGTTTTTCCATAAAACTTGCGCGTACAACCAAACAAACATTTCACCCTTATAATATTAGTATATAACATAGATAAGTAAAGCTTTTAATTTCACTAAAATAATATTTGGCGAAATCCAAAAAAAAAATTGAATGAATTTTAAATATAATGCATAAAAGGGGTTGTTTGCTCGACCGCTGGCGGTCTGCCAACACCGTGTTTAATAAAGGCCGAGTAAGTCTAATTATATTTTGTAGAATGCTCTTCTGCTTTTCGTTTTGCTTTAAATTATTTTAAATAATAAATAACTAGCAGAACCTAGTGCTAAGACTCTCAATTCCTCAAGTATCATCCAACTTTCGAGATGATTGCGTATTTAGTGGTGCGCGCAAAGTGGAGAACGAAGTACCTTGTCACTAGAGTTTCCTAGCCTTCTCTTTCAAGTGGGAAAGAAAATAGAAGGACTTCTGAATGTGTTTTTTCTTGATAAGTTTTGTAAGACAAAAGGAATGTTATGATATACATTTCCTTCTGTGTATCAAACAAATACTGTGAATAATTTATATCTTATAAAATCTTTAAAGTGAAGAGCAGAGTGCCTTGACACACTTCTGTCTGTCTTGCCTGCTTTAAGGGATAGGGTGGGATGCTCAAAAAAATGCTAGTTAGCTAAGCAATTTAATAACCAAAACGAATCAATGCCGCCTTCACGGTACTCAAAAATTGTATAATATTTTTATTTAAGATTAGGGGCTCTACCACCACTCTTCCTACGCTATGTCATATAATAAACAAACAAAGAAATACAATAATGTTTTTGCGGTTTTTATCATTTATTTAAAAAACATAAAGAAATTAATTCACGCCGTATCTCGCACAAAGCAGGGTAGGCTGAGAGAACTTAGTGTTAAGACACTCCGTTTCTCATTTTCCACCGAATTCTGGAGGCATTCCGTTCTGAATGGCAGAACTCAGTACCGCAGATGAGTGCAGTACTCTATGCGAGTATGTGACTGTACCTGGGCCCTAAAACGTCAAAACCTGCCGATGATCCCTAATTTCTTAGAGGCGAACTTGGCCCTTCTTTCCAGGTCCAATTTGATGATATATTATAAAATATAAAAACATATATCATATTTTTTTATTTAAATCGAAGAAGAAGTGAAATTATAAAAAAACCGTAGATACTAATGAAATTACATGCAAATTATTCAAAACAAGCAAACAAAAACAAAACAAACCAAATATTTTCACACACCATACAGAATAACTCATCATAAAATATTCCATAACAAAAATTAATTTGCATCAAAATATTTTGATTAAAGCGGCGCGCGGCCTCGGTCCCCGCGGTGATGGTGCTGCAGCCGGCTGCTGGGGATTTCGATTATAAATTTATCTCTGAATATACTTTCATGTTAACGCTTTGATGACTTTATTATATGTATTTACCAATGTTTTATCTCATTCTTTTGTGCTACAAGATTTCATCATTTAATTTCTATACCGTACTTCGTAGGCTGCACCAGCAGAATGGTTTTAAAGTAGAGAAGAGTCACATTTTATATACTACGGTAGGGTGGGCAGGGAAAAGGTAATGTCGTGACATTTAATTCTTCTTCTTTTTTGCCCAAATTCTAAACCTTCTGGGTGAATGGTGAAATTCCAGATATATTTTTTGCTTCACGCTGCCTCCTGCACATAGTAAAGTAGGCAGAAGAAATCTGGGAACTTAGTGCTAAGCACTAATCACTTCGCCAAAGTCACGTCACTCAGTAGACCGATTTTGAACATTCTTTATTCATGTGTATATATCAAAAATCTGCCTCATTATATATAGAGAAATTGCGTGTTCAACCAATATTGCTTTTTGTCATGACAGCGATTCATACCACCCAATCGGAATCGAACCCACAACCGTCGTATTTGCGGCTGTACCACTGTGCCACCACTGCCACAATGCCATACATAATCCAAGATGCTTACAAATTAAGAAAGCATGCTAAAAATTATCAATATCAGTATGTTAAAAGAAAAATAAATCAAAGTATAATAAAGAAATTTCTCCCAAACCAAACAACGATGTAAATTCCTAAACTAGAAGTTCGGGACGCGGTTCCGCAAAAGTTTCCGAATTATTTTGTCATAAGCGATCTACTTCTAAAGATTGTGATACTGAAATTCTTCACAAGAATATTGTAAAAATATTAACGTTATATGCATAGTTGGGAAAGAATGGTTTCTTTGAACTATTATTTTGTCATCTTTACGTTCTCGTATATGTGTTCCATTTCTTCTGAAATATCTATTTTTTTGATGTGCTGTGAAAGGCAGTTTGGATCTATATACGTGCACAATATATCCAACGGAGGCCGCCGAACGATTGTGGGTTCGATGCCCATTCCGGAAAAGAATTACTATTTTATCCTTTTCTGCGCTCTGGTAATAAGGCAAAATGCAGTATTGACATCTGGCTCTCTACGTAAATATCTTTGGGTTATAAATTCATCTTTTCCTAATTCTATATAGTATACAATTATACACAAATACTAGAAAGTGGGTGAAGTCACAGGTGTAGCCTAGTTTTCAATGTTTATAGCCACGCTCGGTTATCGCAAAAGTCAATTAATCTTTCCATACACAGTTTCATAATAATTACTTTACTTTTCATTATCCTATGTTAATTATATGAACGTTGAAATAATTGGAAAATTTATAAGAACGTTGCGTTAGATTTTTCTTTAGAAATGATTTATTATTAAATGACAATACAATGTTTGTAGGTTCGATTCCCACTTTGGGCAATGAATTATTTTTGTTATATCGTTCTAGTAAGGGGACAAAGCGTGCCGTTGAGCTCCGCTACTTGTTTCTCCCAATGTCTCGAAAATTCGACAGAAAGAGCGGAATAAAGTTTCTTAACACTAGGTTCCTTCTAACTACCACGCTGTATACAGAATACAGCATTGAACTAAAAAAAAAGAAATAATCTAAGAATATTTTACTTATAATAATGATATTTCACAAATAAGTCCCATATTTCAATTCAACTCGCCCGTAAGTCAAAGTGAACGTCGATAATTTAATTACAAACCTCAAAGACAGTAAACTGAAGTCGTTAAAATGTCGTTCCAATTAGCATTGAATATTATACGAGGGATCCCTAATTTGTATTCAGACACGGCGCGGGTGCGGCACGGTTCGGGGGGAATGAATGACGAATGTAAGAATTAAGGGAAATTAATGTTAAGTAAGCGTCTGGTTTGAAAGATGGTTGTGAGTTCAATTTACATTCGGGTGAAACGAACTTTCTCTATTTTCCTGCGCTGATCGAAAAGACAAAACGGCTTTGAAGGGCAGTTGTGGCACAGAATGTGACAGTAAATGCGATAGGTTTCAGGTTCGATTCTGAATTGAGAAAATTAAATATTTAATATTTCAATTTCCTTTCTTCTGATGCTGAGGCAAAACGCAGCAATGCTTCTAGAAAATGGCGGAAAATGCTATAAAAAATGACAGTCAGGCAATCTGTAATTTTTGTATAACGTCACCTGCAACCACTTTTCAATAAAACAGACAAGACAAACGACCAAGTTATCATCAGCTCCAAGCAGAGCCCGCTAAGCCCGCATTGACAAATTACATCCCAAAGGGGTTTCAATTTCCCAACCCAAAGATATTTACGTACCACTTTATCTAATATGCGACTTGAGACCGGAAAGAAATATTTTTATACGTGTTCGATGTGACTAGGTAGTGTAAACGTTTTCTCTTTTTATTAGCTTCACGCTGTATCCCGTATATAGCAGGATAGGCAGTGCAAAGTTAGTGTTAAGACAAAAAATTTAGTCTGAGTGATGGCGCGCAATATCGCGTTTGACCTAATATCAGAGCGAGGAAATGAAAATAACACCTTCCCTCGAGTGAAAATTGAACTCACAACCGTCAAACTTACATAAAGTAACTTTAGATTGGCGAACCAGATTGTATAGATTCGATCTTCCTAGTTAAATATTGAATATATTTAAAAAACAATTAAATTAACATTACTAAAAAAGGCCATCGATTTCGATGGTGTAACTGTAACGCGACATTTGTATGTTCACTTGAATTAGGGCAGTAGTTTATACCTACCAAATTAGAAAATATACAAAGTATAATTGAAACAGAAATCCCGCACTATAGTAACTAGTTTTATATGAAAGTCATTTCAAATACTATTAGTATGGCAAATACTACACAAGTTGATGAATCTATTCAATTCAATTGCATAATTAATATTGAAATAGACATTATAGAGACTGTATTGGCGGTGTTAAATATATACAAATAGTATTTACAGTATGCGACAGTTGTGGGTTTTAATTCTGAGAGATTTTTAACTTGATTTTTAACTTGATTTTTAACTCTATTTTTTTGTACTTCAAAAAAATGGAGTTACAAGAGCTCCACTCACTCAAAAGTGTCACTTTATGTTTTGTCTTTTAATACAATTTATTTTCAAGAACAAGATAAGTCCAACAGGTATCAAGTCTAAATTAATATTAGATATCCAGTTTTACAGCCCCTTGGAGAGTAGTCATATTAGGGGTGTAAGGTATCTTATCTTGTTAGCGTTAGCTTACATTGTTTTTGCCGCATTTTCTGTGATATTTGCTGTGTAATCAAAATCTACAGGGAAATAAATTAATATATTTCTATGAAAAAAATATATAATATGAATATATTATATATAATCAAATTCTGAATTAACATGGAAATAATACACAAAGAATAATGTTTCATTCATATATTGTAGCTCATTTATTACTTGACTTACATATTAATTGTTAAACCAAATGAGAAATATTTATATATTTAATATAAAAAAATGAGTTTTTTTATTTAGATGTACTTCTACTGAGAGATGTACCACAGTCGTGTACTTGATTTACATACTCGTATATAATATAATACATCCGCTTCATTGATCACATTCAAAGGTATATTTCGCAGTCGCGTTGTGATAGGCAATTAATGCATGCAAATGAATCGTTCCACAGCATATGTACTGAACCAATAGCAATACGTCGCTATTGGTATTATGAATCTTATTAAAGTGAAGTCACGTGGGCGTGAATTGAAGTCTGTTAGGCGGAAAGTGGAGAATAGTCTCTAAGCACTAGCAGGTACCTATTGTGGATTTCATTAAAACAATTATTGTATTGTAGTATAAGGCATGGTCTTCCTCGACAAATGGACTATCAAAAACAAAAAATATTTTTCAATTCGTACCAGAATTTTCCAATGAAAGAAATATATATTTTTTCGTATCAATGTAATCTACTATTTTCAATTAACTAATGGGATGAAGTCACGGGTAAAAGCTATTTTAAAAATATTTATGAATCATTAACATCAACATATGGAGCCACAAGCGTGTTACTATAAACGCGACAGATGAGTATGGGTTCAATTCCTACTCTAAGAAATGAAATACTTAAGATTTTTATTTCGTCGTTCTGGTGTCGAGGCTGGTTCCGCTACTCAACACGCAAAGCCTCCAGAATTCGGCTGAAAATAGAAAACAAAATGTCTTCATACTAGGTTCCCTCTGCCTACTTTGCGGACCCTCCCGTGACCTAGTTACCCCAGCAGCGCCGCCACAGTGTGCTGTCACAATACATTAATTCCCCCGTCAAAGCGTGTTACATTCGTTTTATTCACCTCCTCCGTCCGCGTCTGTCTTCCCTTAAGTAAACCATTAATCAAGGTGACGCCTGACGAAACAACATTACTGAACCATCTGATAGCAAATTGAAGTCAAATTTAATATTAATGCCCTTCTTTTTGGTAAGCCATCGAGGTACGCCATGGCTATAAGCCCGACGGTTTTGGGTTCGATTCCCACTCGAGGGAGCGAATTATTAGTTGACAATTATACTTTGTGCTCCAAGTAGTAGTTCTATTTGTGCGCCACGGGATACAACGTGAAGCAGATTTTTTAGTATTTAAGAAACGTCTGTAACATTCGATTTAAAATTTTGTAATTTTTCTTTTAGCTTCACGTTTTATCTCTCTCTGCACACCTTTCTCGAATCGTCTACTATCATCAACCTCTTCATACATGCTAACCAGGGGACCAGCATGTACCCTTTCGCTTGACCTCCCAGTAACCTCTATACAGTGTTGTCGAAGGTCAGTCGAGGTCTCCTCTTGCTTCATAAACCTTTTTTGCCATTCCTTCCTCACTCATTCTTTCAAAGTGCCCTAATCACATGAGCGAGATCTTTTTCATGATCACTGTGACATCCTCGCTAGTACCTGCCATTCTCAGAATCTCTTCATTCCATCAGCTAAACTGACTTTGCATATCTTACTAAGGGATCACATCTCCACAACATTAATTTTCTTTCTTTCTTATTTTGTAAAATGTTAGGATATTTTTAATCAGAAAAAAATCTATTTTTTATTTTTATATATATAGAAAAACATATTTTTAAAGTATAACAGTGAAAAGAAAGAAAGTCTAAGTCTGTGACTCTACTAAAGTGGATCCTAAAATGGTACACTCTATATAAGAATGCAAAAAATAATATTGGAACTAGTGATTGCCATTTCAAAAACCTTTTCATTAAGATTTCCATTTTTTTCCATACTGTGACAGATAACTGTTCGCCTGTCCATTTTCGGTGTAGTCCTCTCTCACAATTGTTTAATTTCAAACACTTTGAGGCGGCTCTGGCACTGCGGTACAACGTCTAACTCAAAGCGTGATGGTTATGAAAACCTTACTTGAGGAATTCTATTTCAGCCACTCAACCCGTAAATTCCATTGGGGTAGTGTGATTAGAATGAAGTGTCTTCACACTAGGTTCACTCTGCCTATTACATGTACGCGGAATATAACGTTAAGTAAGACAAAATATTTTCTACATTTGACCCTCTAGAATACAAATGAGGCAATTTTCTATAATATCGGAAAGTAATAGCGATGTTTTAATGAAGTCGGTTATTGTCTCCTTGATTGAATTTCGTATGATTTCGATCTTGGTAACGACCTTTAGCATTTAACTTTCTTAGAAGTAAAATCAATAGACTTTTCTTACTTAATAGAACCGTTCAAATATGTATATATATTTAGATGATAATATATTATTTCATTCATAGTATTTTAATTTCTAAGCTGATATCTATATATTGTGAAAACGAAAAATACAACCAAATTTAATAAGACTTTGCTGTGGAATTAGTTGTTCCCTCATTCATTTTCACTGGATTTAGTGGAACGGAGTATCTTAAAGGTTCCTTCTGTCTACCCTAGATTAAAAGTAAAGTAGATTTTTTTAATTTTATTTATATATATTAAAATAGTCACGACATCAATAATAAACTCTTTCAGGAGGCTCTTTTTATATAGGTGTATCAAGAAGGATATTTGGCAGTCAGATTATGTTTGTGAGATCACGTGAGTGGATAAATCGATAGATAATACGTAGAGAAGCTTTTACGATGAGATAAAAAATTTAGCTTACCTTAACGACACATCAGTCGGGATTGCATACAATTTTACGAGAAGTTAATAAGCAGATTTCATTATAATGAAGATTGAGCGAAGTGGAAATCGAACCCACAATTGTCGCATGTACATTCAAATGCTGTGCCGCTGCGCCAAGATAGCCACTTACTTTTCTCTTTTTCTTATTATAGCTTAAGTTAAATGGATCGGATAAAATAATTATTTTCTACAAGAAATCTTGGAAATGACATGATCGCCTTCAGGCTACTCCGAGCATTAAATAATTATAAAACTTTGACTTAACAAAAAACAGTCCTGATGAGTTCTTTCGTTTTTCGTGTCGTTTCAAGAGAGATGTATTTTTTTAAGCTGCTGGAAAAATTCTAACTTCTATTTGTTCATTTAAAGAAAAAAAATATAATATATTTTTCAGCTTTACTCTGCATATAGTAGGATAGGCCCTTGTTTTCTTTATTATTACTTTCCAAATTAGTATATGTATAGGTATAATTTACTATTAGTATATAATAGTGTATTATATGTTTGTGGTTGACTTTGGTATATACTGTACTGTATTAAATTGTGATTTACTATTTGCATTATCACTAAACATATGTACATATAAAGTGATGTTAATTAAACTCAGTACGAAACGTGAATAGACTTTTTATTCATCTTCATAAATACTACATCTTTATACGCTTCACGCTGTAATCCCGCAAACAGCAGGGTAGACGAGTGTTAAGACACTCCGTTCCACTATCCCGTACGTACTACTTTTCGCGGAATTCAGGAGGCATTGCGTGTTGAACTTAACACTAGACTTTTGCATGGGTGCCATAGCGAAGAAATGAAAATATTAATAAATATTAATAAATTCAATTCCTCGAGTGGAGATTGAACTCCCAATCGTCTCGTTACAGTCAAATTCTTATACTCCTGCGCCCCCACAGCCTTTGATTTTATATACATAGTGTACAAAAATCATAAAACACATATTAGTATCAGCATTTATATGTTGACAGGAAAATATAATACCGAAACAAATAAGACATCACGACAGGAGGTCGTAAGTCTGTCTGTCACATCCACGCGCGCGTCGTCAGCAGGAAGCGAGGATATCAAATGTCATAAGTTAGTTTGTACGTATTTATGTACATATCGTCACTTTGGTCAACTCATATAGGTCAACTCATATACATATACACGACGGTTGTGGGTTCAAATGTGTGAATTAACAATATTTTAATTTCTCCGCTCTGGTAACAAGGCAAAGCCCGGCGTTGAGTTCCGCCACCCAACACGCAGTACCGCAGTTCAATGTGTTTATAAATCTCCCTAGCAAATTCCTAGTAGTTATGAAGATTCCCACAATATTGGCGTCGTCAGAACGAAGTAACAAGATTTGGCTCGAGGCCACAACAACGCCCTTTCAAAAGACTAATATCTAAAGAACATTTCTTATTACTTATCTGTGGTGAGTGAGTAAGGAACGAACTTAAGTTACTGAAAGCTATAGCAACTATAGATGAAAAATAAATCAAATTATATGAGCTTCACGCTGTATCCTGCTCAATGAAGACAATCCCATTCCCTATGCATGCTGAATGATGGAACTGAACACCGCACTCTGTTTTGACACCAGAGCGAAGAAATGAAAATATAAATTTAAATAAATATTTAATTTTCTCGAGCGGGGATCGAACCCACAACCAGTCAAAAAGCTCTAGAAAGTACTGTAAATTTATATTTCAGTTCCCAACATATTTCACATTTAGCAAGATAAGATAATTCACTCCAAACATTTAATTGAGTAGCAGAACTCAAATCTACGCTTCCTTTTATCACCAGAGGTCTCAAATAGTAATCGAATCCAAAACCCTCGCATTTACAATCACTTTAAAATATTATTAAAAAACCTCCACGTAAGTTGTATCGCAAGTAAACCCCAACTTCCTCGCGGTCCTCATCAATCACAAGTACTTCCTACACTTTAAAATCAGTCAAAGTTTTTCATCTGATTAATTGACGGCCGTCACGCGGCTCTTTACACTTCGGCACACTTTAACTTTGTCGATTTTTTTTTATTATATTAAGCTTTTTTATTTTTTATTACAGTCATCTTCATTTGAAATTATTAATAAAAAGTTTTAAATTAATATTCTTTTGGTACTTTTTCTACGAAGAAGTAATAAGGTGTTGAGTTTCGCTACTTATTGTTGTGTAAGGCTGATATTTTAACCGACTTCTGTAAGAGGAGTACGTTCTTAATTCGACTGATTTTTTTTTGCTTCTTAGCTCAAAACCTAGATAAAACATTTTCAAACATGGTGTTGTTTTAAATTAAGTGGCAAGTGGGTCGCGGAGTGTTTTAACACTAGGTTCACGTACGAGACACATATAAAACCGTCCACATCCACCTATATAACGTCACCAAGTTAGCGAGCACATGTCCGGAGCAGGTCTCGAGGTGACCTAGATAGCATTTAAGCTAGTTCTGCTGTAATCGCCTTAAACTAACCGCGTACATCCAACTTGTTTAAGCGTAATATGCTTATACCGAGTCTCGGTCTTAGGGAAAATTGGAAGCACTTAGCTATTTAAGTCTTAAGATGGTTCTACCGAGAGGTGGAAGATATGCTATATTTTTATTATAAAAATTGTATTTTTGTGGGTCAATTTCTAGATTTTTAATGTAAAAGTTAAGTTATCTCTCCCTAACCGAGATATGCGGGATAATGCGTGAAGCAAGCACGCAAGAAAGAAAATTGCAGACAGAGGAATGAATTAAAACAGACGAACCTCAACGGCACGTTTTGTCTTATTACCAGAGTTTATGAGAATAATTCATTGCCCATATCGGGAACCGAATCCACAACAGTTCCATTACAGTCAGTCGTTGTGCTGCGACGACCTGTATTTATATCATAAATTAAATTTTTTCACAAAATAAGTTTTTACAGCGATTACGTTAAAAGGCTACAATCCGAGTAGATCCATAATTAGTGAAGAGCCACTAAAGCGACGCGACGCTCGCGTTACATATTTTAATGTAAATGTTTGCACGGAAAATGGTTAAAATGTATGAATTGTTTTAATTGCACTTACTGACATTATTTATGAAACATATTTTTTTATTCTATAAATACTTGTAATCATCAAGTTTTATTCTACAGAGTTGGATAATGTTAGGACTCTCCGTTTCGCTTACCCTTACTTCGAGACTCTACGATTGCGAGTTGAGTGGCGAAACTCAACGCCGCGCTTTGCCTTGACATCAGAGCGAGGAAATGAAAATATTAATAAATACTAGTTTTTAAGAAAGTATTTAGCTGCATTCATCAGAGATATCTGTAGGTAGGTCTGTAAAACATTAAATATTTGAAATGCAAAACTTTTTAATGTTTTGAGCAAAAACTTTTCCATTGTGATTTGAACTCGAGCCAAGTCTTTCAATTTGCAAGAGTCCTGGTTCTGTACGAATAGGATTAATGCAAGTGAAGCTAACGAATGACGATCCGAACTCTGAATATTACATCGCCGTTACTGCAGTCGCCGTTGCTGATACGTCTGTATTATTTATTTGAATAATATTAATATTATATGATAAGATACTATTTTTATGGTTAGAATTATTTAGATTCTGGAAATGTGTAAAATTAATTATTACTTCTGGAGTCGGTCGGTGCAGGGCACAAGCGTGCAGGGTAGTGGCTTTGATTCCCACTCGGACAAAAATATTTTATATTATTTCCAGCTTGAGATCTCCACAAAATCTTGAAAAAAATGGTCTTGAGAAACGGAGAGACGGGTAACTAAGTGATCCTTATAGGCAAGGATCCCCGTCCCGTTTTACCACAGGTCTCTAAAATAATCAGAATTTTTAGCTTACGCTTTGTAACTCGATATGAGCATGGAAATAATTCAAGGAACATATCCCTTGATTTTTTTTATAACATCATAAAGTTAATTAATATAAAAATCTAATAGAACAAAAAAAAACATTTCAGTATATGCCTTTCCTTTCACACGTTCCATAGAAGGGACAATCCTAACAATGCTAAGTATTCAATGCCTATTGAATTAAAGTGGCTCACTTAAATCACGCTGTAATACCATCATACTCCAACCACGTCACGTCTGGGGGGGAGAGTCACGTCGCGTCACGGAGCGAGGCCTGCTGGAATATTGTATTCTCTCATAATTCGATTATAAAGTTTGACTATTTTGATGTAGCTTTTGTGCTGTTAGTGGTCTGTTTACTTGTTTAATAACCAATTGTCACCTTTAACTTTGTTTGAGTCAAGTTTAAGGTGTAAATCGGATTTTTTTCCTATTTATTTATCTTGGAAACACCACAAAGTGCGGTGTTTAGTTCTGCCAATAACACACTATAGCTCGAAATTTAGGCTCAACGTGGGGAACGGTATAAATTAAAACTAGAATCCTTCTGCATATCCTACTATGTGCGGGACAGGGTATATAGGAAACTAGTAACTTACAGACAAATAATTATACTAGTTAAAGGTTAACTAACGTCTATGAGTGCTAACTTAATAACAACTATCTATTGCAGTATAACAGTTCAATAAAACCGATCGAGCAACAAAGAGGAACACAGAGTAACCCCGATGATGTATCACCACGTTAGCTACGACTACACTGTTAATATATATCTTTGTATACATTTGATATACATTCGGCTACTAGTGATTGGAAAATTTTTAATGATATGATTCCCCGCCCCAGCAGGAATGACAGGGGGAGAATTACGATACCCTATTCTTCATTTCCCACCTAATTTTGAGTGTATTGACTGAGGGAATAGTAAAAACAGCGGCAATGCGCCTTGGCTGGCGGAACTTAGTCCCGCACTTTGCCTCTCTAGCAGAGCGAAACAATGAAAATATTTAACTTTTAATCTTGTAAAGTGGGAATCGAACCCACAATCTGCTACGGTGACAGTTGCACGCCACGACATGCATCAATAATACATAAAGACAAAACACTAACAAAATGCATTTTAAAAAAAAACGAAATACCTATACGAAACTCGCAAATGCACCCGAAGGTCTTGTTTAAACCATTTGCGAAATTGAATCCTGCGGGAGATTCTACTTAAAAGCGTTTTGATATTTTACTTTTGGCCTCGGCACGACGTCGGTTAGAGTTCAGTTAATATTTACTTTTAACAGATGTACCTACCACAGCATCTAATGCAATGCTCAAACTCTATTTATTTTAAAATAATTTTTTTGGGTACTTTTTTTTAAGATGGAAAAATTAGAGCAACAGAAAAATTATATTAGTATTATAAGTAACATATGTAGTTTGCTTGATCACGTTAATCTCAGGAACTTTTTATCAGGATTTGAATCAAAAAATATTTTTGTGTACATTACCTATAATAAAAACATTTTCTTTTAGAAAACCAAACATTTTTGCAACCAAAAGATAAACGCTTCGTGTGACAAAAGAAAATTCGTTTTGCATTTTTCAAAAATATTTCCAATATTTTTGAACTGTTACGTCATAGTTATTTAGAAAACCTTTAAAAATACGAAGCAATATTTGAACCTGCGTCTCTTGAAGACCGTAAAGCACACTGACCACTAATCTAAATGTTATTACGTCTCACGTTTGTGTGAGCAACTTGTGTAACTTGTCCAAGTGTGTCTAAGGCTTATATTGTCGTTGCGAGTAAGCAAGTGCTTTGTTACAAGCAAGCTTTGACTTTACTGTATTGAAATGTATGAACCTTTATTGGTTAACTAGTTTTTGTACAAAATATATTATAAATATTAGCCTATTTTCCGATTCTGATACAAATATTTATTTCAGGGATTTTTACTTTTCACCCCCAATTTCCGAACTACGGAAAGTGTCCTATACCTATAGGCTTTAATTATGGAGAGAAATTTCATACGCAAATGTTACCGCGATCTTGATACATGGTCTTCACCGACGGAGAGACTGACAAATGTTTAAAGGCTTAAGGATTATAAGGGTTCCATTTTTTCTTTTTTGAGATAGGTACTGTACCTTAAAAACAGAGAAACAGTGACCAAAAAAATTAACTTAAATACCAATCAACTCGCAATCTCTTCTCACTGAATCCCTTGTCCAAATGTAAGACAATTTGACGTAGACTGAGTTGGGTCAGCCCAAAGTTTTTTGTTCGACTAGATATGAACATAACAAGGAAATGATAGTGCAATAAATAACTTTCGCAGTATGAACGGATTATACCAACAAATTCTTGAAACTGAAAAATATAAAGAATGTATTTAGCTTTTTTGTTTTATTTACATTTTACTAGGAAGATTTTCGCTTATGTTTTTGTACGTACGTTTATCCACATATTGCAGGATAAGTAGAGAAAATCTAATGTTAAGACACTCCTTTCTCTGCGGAATGGCGATACTAAACGCCGCGCTTTGCCTTGTTACCAAGTGAGGATCGAACTTACAACCACCACGTTTCCCCTTCTCTCACTTTCCCCTTTCACATTAAATGCATTTTATCCTATTTGTCAGTAATATTGTAAATTGTTACCTGTTCAATGAAATGACCCCCCGTGGTTAAATGGAAGTAATTTAAAGTTGTGTATGACACATGACTCAATTTAACTGCGCCCGCAGTTACGGAGGGTTACATCGAAATGATTTGTTTAAATTGCCTACAGTAGATTTTTATAGGAAACAGGAAAAAAAAGCTTTTTAGGGTTCCGTTGCTTAAAAGAAAAAAATTGAATCTTAATGGGATTACTCTGGTGTCCGTCTGTATGTCTGAATTGAGAAGAAGTTGATAGGATGATAAGTACATTACTTTATTATTGACTTTATATCAATATTATTAGGGTGTCATACCTTAAAAGAAACAAACGGAACCCTTATAGGATAATTTTATTGTCGGTGTGCCTGTCAAGAACATTTATCTCTAGAGATAGTGTAGGTACAAGATCAAGCCTAAATTAATATAAAAAAATAAACTATAGAATTTCGAAGCGTAATCTAAACCTATAGAGCAAAATTGGCAACATGTTAACTTTCAATAAAAAATAAAAAATAAAAATTTAGGGGCATATCATACAAAAAATGTATTAATATTGTACAAAAATTGTAGTTTATTTCATACAAAATGAGGGCTTCCGCAAATTTAAGTTAATCAACTTTTATCAGTCAGGTTCCAGTTACATGATGTTACAATTACAAATTGGTACGGAACCTTCGGTTGGCGAGACAGCCTCGCACCTGATTGCTTTCTTTTTCTTTTCGAAACCTTGAAGTATTCGTTTCACCGTACCGACCCGTATCAGTAAAGGTATTTATTCCTAGAATATTATGCTCGACGTGAAAAATGGTGGAAGCCAGGAAATCTATAGAATATATTATATTGATTGAAAGCTCTGAGCGCTCGCGAACATTTCCGTTAGAATAAGCTTATGTTCTTTAGAACTGTTCGAAGAATTTAAATGTAAAATTCATGATGAAGAATATGATAACTTTCGTAGATGGATACACTATTAATAACATTCTTAACATGCATTCTTGTATCTAGAAGTAATGTACATTATAACGCTAAGAGTTTGTTTGGTTGAACTCATTAATCTCGAGAACTGGTCTACAAGTAAATAAAGTAATAGTCCACCGATCAAGATGCTGTACCCGCGGTACCTCAGGCACTTAGAATTTATTAATTATTGTCATAAGACTACATGGGCGAGCTGTAGGTAAGAGTTAATTATTTATAATAATATTTGCTACTTCTTAAGATTCTTCTAAGGAACAACTGTTGAATTTCTTGCCCGCTCTTGTCAGAAGAATTGCCATTCGAGCCGGTGGTTTATTTAAATAAGGAATATTTTGAATTTGAATCAATCAATTAAAATTTGTATAAAATTCACTCGGTATCCCGCAAATGGCGGGATAGTCAGAGGGAACTTAGTAATAAGATACTCCATAACTCCACGTATCACTAGATTTTTGAGTCATTACAAGTTGAGTAGAGTAATTCAATACCGATCTCTATCTGTTATCAGACCGAGGAAATGAAAATTATTCATGCCACGAATAGGAATAGAACCAAAAAACCATCGCATTACATCCAGCCACTGTGTTGCTATACCATGACTACCTTTTTCTTCTTATTACAATTTGCCCCAAATCTATAAGATCTTTAATACAAAAGGGTTGACCTATAATAAAATATCGAAGGTTACGGTCCTGGTACGTCTTAAGTAGTTGGGACAAGTGTATAGAGGCGAAATAGTAACTTAATTAAATATAAGGACTAGGATACATGAACAGGCTAAGATTCTTTTCTAATGGCATAATTTGGGGTCATCGTACAGCAATGATCCAGCTTTAGACTGTAAACGCGATGATTGTGGATTCAATATTCACTCGAGAAAATATTTCAACTTTTCTTCTTGCCCTGGTATGTCAAAGAGCCGTGTTGAGTTCCGATACTCAACAACATCTCAAAATTCAGCGGACGGTGAGGATTAGACTGTGTTAATATCAAATTCTCTTTACCTATCTCGGTAAAAACGTATGTAAGTGTAAAGCTAAATATTATATTATAGCACAATTGAAACTGTGCTAGTGTAGTTTTAGTTGGGCGCATTCCCTGGTCATCGAAACAAACTAAGAAACACTAACAAAACCAGCAGTATTACTAGTTAGTTTGTTTAAATAAATAAAATCAACAATATCTAGTGTATACAAAGCATTAAAGAAAACACTCAACGTAAAATCCACTTTTGTGTACCGAGTGTTATTTATGCGGTAAGTACCTACAAGTACCTAATAGTATACCTTGGTATATTTATTTTTACCAGAATAAGCCTAATATCACTCTCCTTTAAGACTTTGGTCGCATAAAGGGGTGTAGGGTCCCCTTTGACTTTTATCCCACATTTCTATGTACGCATAGGGAACCTAGTGTTAAGACACTTCGTTCCCCATACACCGCTTCTTTGCATATTGACGAAAAAATTAAAATATCTTACTTTTCTGAGTTGAAATAGAATCCACAACTAAGACATTTATAGTCAGATACTATGCCGATTTTTTGAGCTTCTAGGTGATGTTCAAAAAATAAGTTTAGTGGCCATAAAAATGAAATTAATTATAAAAAGTTTGAACTAAAGATCACTTAGATGTTTCTACTTTCATCAAAGCCTCGACTCCACGAGTAATCATAAAAAGTTCTAAAGTTAGCAGATTTCGACTCCCGAAGTCTCATTTGAGCCTTCATAATTCCGGAAGTGGACCAAAAATTTTCGAGAAAACTTTCACCTTTGAATCATTATAAGAAATCAACGAAAGATAGCATTTTACTTAAATTTTGTTTTAAATATGAAAACAGTTAGGAATTCTAATATATTTTTAAGCTTTACTCTATATCTCGCATAGATTAGAGAAGACAGAGAGACTGCGATTTTACAGAATTTTTCAGATACTGCGTGTCGAATTTTTTTTGATAGAAAATAAATAAGAAGACTTTGTGGCACAGTGGGCCAGTGGTCTGACTGTAAACGCGACGCTTGTACGTTTAAAGTTCACCTGGGGAAATTATTCTATTTAATTTATTATCATTAACTCGTTCTGGTAGCCCGGTAGCATAAAGCTCGGCGTTGAGTTCCATGGCCCAACGCAAAATTTCTCAAAACTCCATTAAATCACCTGCACTACTAAATACAGGAGAGATGGTACACTTAATTTATGCCTCTGAAATTTATGCATCCTAGATTTAAAATACGTGTATCCAATCGATAAAATACCACAAATACCAGATAATTTATTATAATCGAGCAATAAAAACATAATATTTTGATAAAGTCTATATCTTTATTGATAAAACTAAGCAAACTTAATAGGATTATGAGCAGGATTTTGTTTAAACCATTTTAGTATGTCATTGGTGTTAGCAAAATGCGGGCAATACTATTAGCTCTCAGTGCTTACCTTGTATCAGCGTCCGCTGCCAACCATCATATTTACAATGGGTATGTATGTTTGACATTTTCCACTCAACACGTTCTCTTTCGGAAATTAGATGAATTATTTTAACACCAGGTTTTCTATAAGGAGACAAGAAGGAACATACTAAAAAGGAACGGCATAGCACGGAACCCCTTTAATGTTTAGGATTTTACGGATGGAACGGATTACCTTAGCATTAGGTTCCCTCTTCCTACTCCTGCTGTGTGCAGGATAAGAATTTTAAAATTATACATTACAGATATTCAGTTTTCGGCGTCCATTTTCGGGACAGATCAGATCAAAGACTTCTAATGGATCTAGAAGCAAAACTAAATATTGATATATGGGATCACGGTGCTATAGAAGTAAGAGACGCTCTCGTGATGGTATCTCCGGAGAATAAACAAGAATTTGTGGATATTTTAAGCGAAAAAAACTTGAAACACTATGTTCATCTTGCGGATGTCGCTGCGTGAGTATCTTACAACTTATTTAAGTATAAAAAGTCGCTTTCCAATGTTGGGTAAGATCTTTCAAAAGCCATAACGTTATTGCTAATAGAGACAATACCTCAAAAGAAAGATTTTTATCTGTAATACAGCAAAAAGATCGTAGACCTGACGCCATCGAGGCGTAGTTCAAATGCCAATCGGGAAAATGAATTATTACTTATTAATATTTTAATTTCTTCGGCGTTGAGTTTTCTCATTCAACAGGCAATGCTTTGAAAATTCGGCGGAAAGTGGGTCAAGGAATTTCTCACCACTAGGTTAGCTCTCTGCCTAAAAATATGATAAATATGGTTGGATAAAGCGTAAAACTGAAAACAATACGCAAAAAAACCATACCCATACCAACCAACCATATTGTATATTTTTTATTTATACATATGGATAATCATAATATTTATATATAAGTGTAAATATTAAATCTTATAAATATTAAAAAATATACCAAATACGAGCATGAAATTTAAAGTCAGTCGTGGCGCGAGCGTGCGACTGTAAACACGCTTGTGGGTTCGATTCCCATTTGATTTCCATTCAATATTTTCATTTGTTCACTCTGGTATCGATATTGTATGAATTATGATAAAATAATAATTTATTATTTAAATGCCCTCATAAAGGCAGATAATTTTAGGCAATTCATGATTAAGCGGTGCTAAAAGTAATTGATTACAAGAGATACGATATTTATATCTTAGTAGGTAAAATAATACAAAATATTTAACTTATTACAATTCTATACATGTGCCCCATGTGGTATAGTTGGGAAGTGTCGCGATGGTGACATGATGGTCGTGGGTTGGAATCCCGCTCATAAAAAGAGGTTACACTTATAATCCTTATTAATGAGCTGGTTAGAGCGGCATTGAATAACTCGTTTAATCCATGTGTGAAGAACGATGAAAACTTCAGTTTCTTCTAAACTGAATAATAATACGTAAACATAGAAAAAATATATAAAACTATACATATTAAAAAATGTAAATATAAGAATAAAATGACTGGTCACTTCAAATTACTGTGTACTGTCTATAAGTCATTTTGTAACAAAAGAGTTTTACCTATGTATATAAGCGAAGTCATATAAAAAATAGCAATTTAAGTAAAAATAAAAAATACACCTTATTTAAACATTCACACGTGAATATATCAAAAAATATATTTTAAAAAACTCCCTTCCATTTGGAGTTCCACATTTGACCGGACCCGCTTATCGCTAAGCTCTGTCTTTCCAAGTACGTTATCAAGACCTTCATAAACAAGACCTCGGGAACTTTATAGCACTTAATTCTCAGGTCGTGAGGAGCTGACAGCGTGATGATACGCTCATTCGCGGTCAGATTTACTAACCTCTAAATGCTTATTAGTTTGAAAAATTGGACGTTTTCTGGTCATATTTTATTTTTTTCTAAGTGTGGAAAATAGCACTTTAAAAACGTTAATATTGTTTTAATTGAGTTTCATATTTTTATTTCATATTTTATATTCATATATCTTCATATATTATGTCGTATTCACCTGTAAGAATCACAATTTTGGGTTTGATTTTCACGCTGGAAATTATTTTTTTACATTTCCTCGCTCGGCACAAAGTGCAGCGTTGTGTTTTGCTACTCAACAAACAATGTCTTAAGCACTCGCTGAAAGTGATAGATTCTTTCTACCCTATCCTACTGTATGCGTAATAAAGCGTGAATCTGCAAATAACATATTTTTTATTTCATTAATACAAAAAATATTTAGTTTTCTAATCTGTATTAGGATTACAAGGAAAATATTTTCAGGACTCTCCATTAGATGAAGTCACAATAATTTCGTGTCAATCAATCAATCAACGTCACGGTCCCGTCAAATTATTTATTTATTGATGAGATATACGAGTATAAGAGAGAGAGAACCATTTGGTTTCTTTAGTTCTTTGAGAAATTACATAGAAAATTTATGTTTTTGGATCTTTTATGACAACGTAACAGTTAATTATTTTAATGTAAAGAGTGTTATGTCATCTTTTACTTTTTCATATAATAAAGGGGCAGAATTTCAGGCCATTCGTGGTGTAGGGGCACAAGCCTGCGACTTCGATACGCAAGGAAATTAAATATTTAATATTTTCATTTTCTCGTTCTAGTAACGAAGCAAAGCGCGTATTTGGCGCGTTCCGCCACTGAACACGCAATGGTTCCAGAATTTGGCCAAAAGTGGAGAACGGAAGGATCTTAATGGGGACCTCCATCTTAATGAGGATTCCCAGGTTCAACCTACCTACCGTCTAAAAGTAACAAAAAATATTTTCGTGTTGTATAATCGACGACGAAGAATGACTGAGGCTATATTACATTACGTTAATCTTTTAAATGCGTACTTTCCTGAATTGAGAGTAAATTTCCGTACATATTTAACCGTCCCACAATGACTTAACTGTGATCAATTTATTTTTACTTATAGATCTCTCAAGGAATCAGAGCTGGACTTGCAACGCTGGCAGCTAAGCAGGTCTAGTAGACTAGCACCATTTACAAGTTACCCGAGATATGCTGAGGTACAGTTTCTTTATAAGTATAATTTTCTTTCAAAAATTTGTATTTTTCGAAATTGTTTGTTTGATGCCATCGCCAATCAAACTGTAAGGCGACCGTGTGAAAATGATACGGAATTATTTTTATTTTTATTCTGATAAGAAGACAAAGCACAGCGTTAAGTTTCGCCACTTAACACGCTACATCTTAAAAACAAAGTGGTGCATAGAGAATGAAGTATTTTAACATTAGGTTCTCTCTGCCTACAAAAAATATTAATTTTAGTATTGATCCCGGTACAAATATACAGCTTGTTGCCTCATTAGTATCGAAATAGGGGTTCCATTACTTTCGTTTCCTCTCTCCCATTTTATCCAAGTTCTCACTTTCTTAACCACTTGTTCACATATCTAAGACATTTGGCCTAAATTGAGTCGTGTGATTCATTTTCAGGTTGATCAATACATAGAAAGAATCGCTAGTCAATATCCCAACCTGGTGACATTGGTAAACGCTGGCCCTAGTTTTGAGGGTAGACCTGTAAAATACTTGAAGGTATATACTTGAATAATATTTACTTTATTAATACATATTTTTTATTTAACGCATATTTTTAAAGCTATCGAGCTATGGCTCTTTAACATAATCTTTGTGAATTCATCTTTCTCAAAAGAATATTTATGATATGATAGTTGTTTCTATAGTTTGGATAAGCAAAACTTGACATAAATTTATGCCACACATGTGTCTTTAATGGATAAGAGAAAATTATAAAAGAAGAGGTCAATCTTATTGTAACTTGTAGAGACAAAATAAAGTTTAAGGCCATAGAAAATGAAAAATTGTTTCATTATCTTCTCTTTTCCAGATATCTACGACTAATTTCGCGAATACTAGTAAACCAGTCTATTACCTTGACGCAGCCATGCATGCAAGAGAATGGGTAACTGTGCCTGTAGCTCTCTATGTTATTCACCGTCTGGTGGAGGATTTAAGAGAAGAGGACAGAGATCTCTTAGAGAACATTGACTGGATCGTCAATCCTATTGTCAATCCTGACGGATATGAATATACACATACCGATGTAAGTGTATTGTTTAACTCATATTACTTTTACGTTGTAATTTAGACTATCTGTTTAAAATAATTTTGGTTAATTTATAATTTTGGTTAATTTTGTGCCTGATTGAAAATTATAGCAATATGACTATTGAAATTTTGTTTATACCGCTAATTACTGTTATTTTATATTAATTAATGTTAAAATTAAATGTTCAACTTATCGCTAAACAAACATACTTAATCTAAAAAACATATGCTAAAAAATATAATAATATACTTAGATTTATTGATTATTTATTTTTTAAAACAGAATCGGTTGTGGCGACGCACCAGATCGTACTACCCCGAAGTGAGTACCGAGTGCTGGGGGGTGGACGCCAATCGCAATTTCGACTCTAGCTTCAACACGATCGGGGTATCTTCAAATCCTTGCTCCGATGTTTATCCTGGACCCCAGGCGTTTTCCGAACCAGAAACGAGATACGTCAGAGATATTATACAAGAAAATATTAGCCGAATGCAAATATATCAAAATATTCACAGTTATGGTAACTACGTTCTATTTGGTTATGGAAATGGAACGTTACCAGAAAATGCTGCAGAATTGCATTTAGTTGGGGCGGCGATGGGCGCTGCAATTGACGCGAAGAAATTAGACAAAGTTGGTTATTATTTGGTAGGAAATAGCAATTTCGCATTGTATGGTACTTCAGGCAGCGCTCAAGATTGGGCTCAGGTATGGAGTTACATTTTTCTTTAAATTAATTAGAAAATAGACTGATTTTTATGTGTTTTTTAGATATATCAAAACCTTATTGGGTCTTAGTATGTCTTGTTATAATGAGAAATAGGAATCATATTTACAATAATCACGTTCATTTAAATTAAATAGCATGTTTGAAATAAACATATTTTTGAAATAAATATTATATTTCTAAGTTAAAATTGTTAATTGTAATTTGTAACACATGTTGGCATTTAAAAAGAGTGGCCATGAGTTTCTTTGCCTGTATCTTCTCATGAGCTCAACCATTTGAACGGGCTTTTTTCAAGTCAAAATTGCACATTTTTTTTTGGTTATTTTATTTTGCATTTTTTTTACTTTTATGACATGTCCAAGTGAATGTTAAGCATTTTTATGGAATAAAGATATTTTGACTTTGACTTTGAAATAAAGTAATCTATTTTTCCAGGAGGCCGGGGTACCACTCTCTTACACGCTGGAGCTGCCCGGGTACGAGTACGACTTCCGCGTCCCCCCACAATATATCGATCAAATAAATGAAGAGACGTGGGCCGGGATAGCTGTCACAGCTCGTCTCGCTAACTTACAATATCGAGCAAGAATTAATAACAATTAATATATAAAATAAAAGAAAATTTTAACTTAATTATAGTTTTTTATTATTGTATGTCGACATTTTTCTACAAGCGTCACGCTCGTCTAATACAAATATTTTTTTTCACTTTAACCTAACGATTTTACCGTTCTGCATAGGCACTTTCATGATGTATTTTTCGCCAGCGCTACAATAGCCATTGAGAATACTTAAATAAACGCCAACATGCTCGAAAAAAAGGAATATAAGATAAAACATCTACCTATTTTGATAAAATAACACAAAGATACGATGAATTAGATTACGATAGTGAACGTAATTGCCTATAGCACTTTAGTATGCCACTGGATATCAAAATGCAGGCACTTCTATTAGTTTTTAGTTTAGTATTTCTATCAGCGTTAGCTGCAAATCATGACATTTACAATGGGTATGTTTTTTTAAGTTATTTATTATATTTCATCAAGAAAGAATGTAGTTGAGAAGAAATGCTAATTCAAATAGGTACGTTATAAATCTAATATTTCAATTGTGTCAGGAACACGATATACTGTATAAATTTCAAAAATATACTAAACTCATGAAGGAACTGTGGAAAGACTGTAAAAATTACGGATATGATTTCAATCCCCATTCAGGGGAATTCAGGGGAGTTGAACTTTTATTTCCTCGCTCTAGTAGTCGAAGCGTTGCATTAAGATTAGGAACTCAACACGCAGAGTCTTGAAAATTTGGAAAGTGGGGAACGAAGAGTCTCATTACTTACTAGGTTTGATCTGCACACCCTCCTACGCAGGAAAAAAGTAGCGTGAAGCTGCTTAAATTCAACTATTTCTCCTCAGATATTCAGTTTTTTCCGTACAATTACGGGATTCCTCTGATCAAAGACTCCTACTGGATCTTCAGACAAAACTAAATCTTGATATTTGGAGTCATGGAGCCGTAAAGGTCAGGGATGCTCACGTAATGGTGTCACCGGAGAAGAAACAAGAATTTTTAGATACTTTAAGAGCAAAGAATGCAAAGTACAAACTTTATCTCGACGATGTTGCTACGTAAGTGAAATTTAACCATTTCAATAGATGTTGAGCGGCACAATGTCTGTCTGTACATATCGTGTTATGAGAATTACTATTTTCATAATCTTGTTTACCTCTGGTAACTAGACAAAGCGTTGCGTTGAGGCCAGTCACTCAAAACGCAATGTCTCGAATACGTGCGGAAAGCTTGGAACAGAGTGCTATATCACTTGGCTCTGTCTATATGTAAAAAATGTGAAGCTGATTGTTTATTAAAAAACTAATAAATTTATAGTATATAAATTGTATATAATTTATGTGATAAAATTGTAATTAACTGTTTACGCACTGTAATATAGATATCTCGAGACACCTCAAGATTAGGCTACTTTATCGTCGATTAAGGTTAAGAAAAATAATATATAATAGTACATAGATTAGAAATAATGAAAGGAATTTAAGCTAAGTGACTGAACATTCGAATTTTTAATAATACAGAAGGCTAGAGCTAGTGTGTGCCGTATAATTAAGTTATATATTATTATACGTTACGTCGGTACGTAGCCCACTGTAGATGCTGGTATAAATATACTACTAATGGAAATATCAATAATCAAACCCGCACTTCCCGACATTAGCGCCTTCAACCAAACAAACTCTTCACCTTTATATATTAGTAAAGATTAGTTCAAATGTGTGAAGATAAAGGTGATTGATGATCGTACTTTTTATTAGTGATTGCTGAACTATAGGCACTAAGCGTACTTATAAGCCTTTTAGTATATTATAGCACAGGCATACACACCTATATATACTTACTAATATTACCTAATGAGATATAGGTCAGTCGTGGCGTAGGGACACATGTGACTGTAAACGCGGCAGGTTGGGGGTTCGATTTCCACTCGAGGAAATTAAATATTTGATATTGTAATTCTTTCGCTCTGGTGTCGAGATAAAGCACAGCGTTCAATTCCGTCAATCAACCGCCATTGCCTCCAGAATTTGGCGGAAATATCGATATATGAATACGGCGTATCTTAACCCTGTTGTGTGCGGAATACAGGACAAAAAAATATTTATGTTGTATCTTCTGAGAAATTGGCCAGATAAAATATTATCAAAAACTAACGTTAGGACCGACGTCAGAGCTGAAAGGCCGCGAGATAATATTAAAGCAATATAACTTTTCACATTGTGCTCGTCGGTATTACTAACATATTAATTTCGCAAACTAAACTCGCAGCTACTGAGGAGGATTGGAATTTAATAATAAATATATTTTGTATTTAGCAATTGTCGTTTATAAAAATAAACTTAATTTGTCTTATAGATCTCTGAAGGAGTCAGATTCGGACTTAAAACGTTGGCAATTAAGCAGGTCTAATAGACTATTACCATTTTCGAACTACCCGAGATTTGCTGAAGTAAGTACACTTTTCGTAATCTTACATAAATATTTAAAATTTTTATTTTCAACAAAAAAATATATTTCCTATATTACTGCTAAATTATTCCTAATTTGTATAATGAATTAATTTTATTTGTATTTTATTTATAGGTTGACCAATACCTGGAAAGAATAGCCAGCGAATATCCCAATCTGGTAACATTGGTAAATGCTGGACCTAGTTTTGAGGGAAGACCTGTTAAATACTTAAAGGTATAATAATATGTATTTAATTTTGTTTAACTTTAAAACAAAATGTTTTATTCGCCATATTAATAGAATATGATCAAAATAAACCTATTTAATTTAATCGGGTAGGTGTTAATTTGAATTATATTTAGATTTTTTTAGCTTTACGCTGTATCCCGCGATAGCAAGGTACCTGGACACCTGGTGTTAAAAAAACCATTCCTCACTTTCCGCTTAATTCTGGAGGCATTGTGTGTTGAGTGCCTCTCACGTCACGCTTTGCCTCGTTACCTTCTGGTAACGAAAAAAACGAAGAAAAAATTAAAATGAATGAATGAATATTTTATTTCCTCGAGTGGAGATCAAAACCCACAACCTCTCTCGTTTACAATCGTACGCTTGTGCCCCTGCGCTACGACTGGTCTCTATAATTAATAATAATAAAAAGAGAAAGAAATTATTTTATATTATTAATAAAATACCTCACTGTTTCCTACGTCAAACACGTTATGCTTTTATGTGGGTACTTGGAGAACTGAGCAGTGAGCAACTACAGAGTAAGATTTGTTAATTTCTTTAAAGTATTATTATTTTCTTAATTTTATTCTTCAGATATCTACGACTAATTTCGCAAACTCTAGTAAACCAATCTATTACCTTGACGCGGCCACTCACGCTAGAGAATGGGTGACTGTGCCAGTAGCTCTCTACGTAATTCACCGTTTAGTAGAAGATCTAAGAGAAGAAGATAGAGATCTCTTAGAGAATATTGATTGGATCGTCCATCCTCTTGTTAATCCTGATGGATATGAATATTCACATACCGATGTAAGTATATATATTAACGTATATATGAACACTTGAAATGCAAAGCTCAGTTTAGACCTCGCGGACTGTTTTTTTATTCTTATTTTCACTTTATACCACAGAATCGTTTATGGCGACGCACCAGATCCTATAATCCGGAAGTGAGCACTCAATGCTGGGGTGTAGACGCCAACCGAAACTTCGACATTGACTTCAACACCATAGGCGTATCTCCAAATCCTTGCTCTGACATCTATCCTGGAACTCATGCTTTCTCCGAACGAGAGACTGGATACGTTAGAGATATTATTCAAGAGAACCTTAGTCGAATGGAAGTATATCAAAACGTTCACAGTTATGGCAATTACGTTCTTTTTGCTTATGGGAATGCAACGCTACCAAGAAATGCTGCTGAGTTACATGTAGTGGGGGCGGCGATGGGCGCCGCTATGGATGCCAAAAAATTAGCGAAAGCTAATTATTATTATGTTGGAAATAGCAATCTAGCATTGTATGGTGATTCAGGCAGCGCTCAAGACTATGGCCAGGTAAGTGCATGTTTTCCCTTTCCTTGAAATTACACAGAATATTGATCTATATTTCTCCCTTTACATTTACGCAGAAAACGTTATAAATGTATTAAAATATCGTCATTTAGCTAATACAAGAAAATTTTAGGTTATTTTGGCTAGAAAGTCAAAATAAGCTAATATATGTATGTAAAGTATATTATTTTGCTGTTTTAAATCTTCTCGTTTCTAATATATTTTGTGGTTAGAAGCCATATGGATTAATATCTTATTTTATTTTTTATTTCATCTAATAATTCGTTTTTGGTTTGAAGAGATTTAAAAAAATACCTATATATTATTTATATACCAAATTTTACATAGTCTTCAAAAGTATTCAACAACAGCCACTATTATTATTTAAAAAATAATAGGTCGTCATAGCAAAGGCTCCGCGCCCGAAGATTGTGGGTTCGTTTCCCCCTCCGGGGGAGCGCGGCGTTGAGTTCCGCAAAGAATATAAAAAATATATATATCTTTTACAGGCTGTCGGAATACCTCTAACTTACACACCAGAGCTGCCCGGGTACGAGTACGACTTCCGCGTCCCCCCACAATACATAGAACATATAAACGAGGAGATTTGGGCAGGCTTCGCTGTGACCGCGCGTATCGCCAACTTGCAATATAGAGCGAGACTTAATAGAAATAATAATAATTAATATTAACTATTAAGTATGTTTATAAATATAAATTTATATATTTTTAACTTTTTCTTTTATTGTATTAATGTTTATCCCATTGTATGGGATGGGATGAAAAAGGTACGTTACTCGGTTTTATAATTGCTTATTAATTTAGATAATATTAAGTAAATAATATGTGGTTTTTTAAATAATTAAAATGACGTTTTTCTGTACCGAATGCGATGAGTTCTTGAGAATTTGCTCGGAGCTATAAAGGTAGAGTGGTTTAATATTAACCTCTGAAGAGTTATACGTTTTAAATACTTTTTAAAAAACGCATTTATTGAATTATTCTGTAGAGTTACTTCCTTCAGGTCCCAACTCCATCGTCAGACCATCATCAGAATATTAATTATAGTTACATTATTTATATCCATAAGGGTTTTTTCCAAAACAATCAAAAATGTAATTTTTTTTTTGCGTACTTAGTTTATAAGTTATTTTAGTATCTAAGTGTCAAAACAAAAATACGGGCAAACCCGTGAGCAGGTCGCTAGTACAAATATCTATACATATATATTAACACACCAAACACGTACAATGAATGAACAGACAGGTGTCAGGTGCAAGCGGCGCGTGCGCAGCTCGACGCGTAAATGCGACGTTGCCGTTCTTCACGTCTAGATGTTTAAGCGTTGACAATATTCCTTGTTATAATAATATTATGAGCTAACTAGTTAGATACATATTGTATTTTTAAGAGCATTTTCTCTCCTTCTCTTTCTCTTGTGCTTTTATCGCTAAAACAATAATAATAGAATATTAACAAATTAATAATCAAATTATTTTTAAGTAACTAAACATTTATTTTGATAGGTTAGGCAATTTGTTTTTCAAAATTGTATTACGCTACTGAATATCATCAATCACAATCACGCGTGGGCTGTGGATTCAAATCCAATTAATAAGAAATGGAGAATATTTAAATGTTTAAACAAAAATCACGCTATCCATAACAGAAAAGAAACAAAGTATTTTAACAAAATCATAGATTAAACAAACTATTTACTATAAATTCAGCATAACAACTTTTTAAATTCAGTTATCCATACATTTCACACCTGTGTTATTTACTCTGTGGCACCGCGTTGCCGCTCTGTGACCACAATGTCAAACCGGTTATCCAAGTCAAGTAACATTCAAAGTGACACAGTGACTCTATTGAGACCATTTCTTTAGAAAATTCGTTATAAATACAGTGTCTTTTGGTCTAGACCTTTGTTAAATATAATTGTTGATCTACTTTCTCTAATATTAGCTATACTACTATTAGTATTTTTAATAAGTATTGTGCTTTGGAATTGTTATGTCTTTACTGTGACTGCGTATGCGCATGCGCATTTCATATTTGATAGTGCATTATAAGACTATTGTTAAGAAGATACGTAAGAGGCAGACCTGTATTGGATCAGAAGTGTTTATTTAGAGGAATTTTCTTCAAAAATTTAATCATGTTTCTCTCATATGATGTTATTGCGACGTTTGGAGTATCAGCGGTAAGTTTTTAGTACTTTAAATATATACAAATATTCATAGTATTTAGATCAAGGTTGTAAATGTATTTGAAGTCATCCTATAATTAGGATGTAGGTTCAAATCCCACTCAAGATAATATTTAGGGCGTTGAGTTTATTTTTCACTTTGAATTTTGTCATACAAGCAAAATAAAAGAAAAGATAATCTCAGTTTTAATATAAAGGTTAGCATAATTAAATATATTTCGTAAAATGCTTGCGTCACATTTAAAATATGCTTATTATTTTTTTATGTATTATATTAATGATACAACCGCATTCATAGACACTGCTAATGACTAGAACTCATAAAACAAATAAGTCATTTGTGGTGTTTTCCTTTGTAAAAGTACACAATTAATATACATTGATGACTCTTATATAAAATGTAGTTCTCGTTTGCCTCTACGTATTTTCTTTATAAAAATTACATATATTTTTCGCTTCACGATGTATCCTTGATGAAGCAGGATAGGCAGAGGGAACCTAGTATTAATGAAGTCATTCAGGTCCCAGCTATCGTGATGACTCAACGCTGCATTTTGTCTCCTTACCAGAACAAGGAAATAAAAATAATTAATTCTCTCTAATAGGAATCGAATTGAACGAACGTTACATTTACAATACATTGTACCTCTAAAAATGTAAATATAAATTTTACAGCTGGTGTCATTCTTCGTGTCAGTCACACTACTCCTGGCAGTGGCATCGAGGAGAGGTCTGCTGAGGACTCCAAGCTCTGAACCTTTGATGCCGATAAAGGAGAAGATTGAAATACTACCGTCGGCACCTGAAATGACACCTTTGGCTGATGGCAGATAGATATATTTAATTTTAGATATAATATTATCATAAAAAAAAACAAAGTATAGTCATTTACTTTATAAAAATTAATATGTGGCCATTTTAAACCTAAAAAAAATTTTCGTTGTCACTAACTTTTCACATTTTCCACCTTGCTGGCCGGCAACGCACCTTTAGCTCCTCTGGTGTTACACGGGGTTGTGGGCGGCGGTGATCACTTACCATCAGGTGACCTGTACACTCGTGTGTACATGTCCTTTTTCCATAAAAAAAAACTACTTTTATTCCACATAGCAGAGCAAGCAAAGAAAACTAGTCTTAAGACTCTATTCTCCATTTTCCGCCTGAATACAATGAAATAATGAAAATATTTAATATTTAATTTCCTCGAGTGGGAATCGAAACCACAACCTACGTGTTTACAGTCGCACCCCTGAGCCCTTGCACCACGACTGGCTTCCACCATATCTTTAAATATTCATAATTACAAGTCGAAAAGCGGGCAAGAAAGAAGGATTAATTTATTGCTAAATCAAATCCTGTTTTTAAATAATTTATAATGAAATTATGTTAAAAATTTCAAAAAATCAAATGTCCATGTTAATAAGTGATTAATTACCTACAATAAAAAAGTAATTTAGGTATTATAGATTTTAATTACTTAAGACTTTAGAATAACAACTTAACTTTTATCCGATAACATTTATAATTAACTTTAATTAACATTATTTATACGGATATAAAATATGATATTTTTAATGTATACCAAGTATTATATGAAAATCTGAATTAAATGTATTAAATACAATTATTTAGTGTTTTAATTTTTTACTTAATCTGCTTTTGTATATGAAAGAAAATTAAAAAGTAGCGTATCACTTTTAGCCGGATACCGACCTTGGCTAAACAGAACCTTGTGTTAAAACACCCCGTTGTCCGTTCCTCATTTTTCTCCAATTTTGAGTACTCGGAACTCAACGCCGCGCCTTGTCTTGCCAGGGCAAGAAAATTTTTAAAAAATAATTCCACTGAGTAGAGATTGAACCTACAATAATTACTCATTTATATCATCACAATTTTATGTAAATATATAAAACGAAATAGAAATAGAATTGCTCAACCAATGTCTCTAAAAATTCGGTGGAAAGTGGGGGATGGAATGTCTTAACACCAGGTTCCCTCAGCCTACCCTGTTGCATGCGAGAAACAGCCTGAAGCTGATTTTTTTTGTATTTTTAAGTAGAAACATACAAATGACAACACTAAATACAGCCTCATTTTCATACAAATTAAGTTAGTTGAAACAATTAGTATCACAAACGGATTAATTTACTAATTATGCTAATTTAATATGAGAATTGTTGTTATACGAGTTTTTGTATGGGGAAGCTTTTGTTTTACTTTGTTCAAAAAATTGTTTTAATTACATATTTATATTGTGTTTTTTTTAAACTTCACGCTTCGTCCCGCATTTAGCAGGGTAGGCAGATCGAACGTAGTAAGACACTCTGTTCCCTTTAAGACACTTCTGTTTCCCACTTCCGCCGAATTCATAAGGTCGCACTTGGCCTCGTTACTAGAGCGAATAAATGAAAATAATAATAAATTATAACACATTTCCCCGACTGAGAATTGAACCCTCAACCATTGCATTTATAGTCAAGCACTTGTGCCTCTCGGTAACTAATAATAATATGACGTATTATGCAATTAATTTAAGCAGTAGCGTGAATACAATGCCGTTTAGTTAATATGGCGACGTTCGCATTTTATTACCATGTTAATGCTTAATGTTTCGTTTTAATTGCTAAAATAATGATGTTACATTTAGAATTTTTAAGCCCAATAGCATATTCGGCTTCCAGTAGATACTGGCCGTCGAGGCAATTTGTTGACAGTTTTAGGTACGATTTCCAAGCATAAGAATTACATATTTTCATTTTCTCGCTTTGGCAACGAGATAAAATGCGGAGTTGAGTTACGCCATTCACCACACAATGCCTGAAAAAATTGGCCAGTGTGTGGGCAACGGTCCTTTTGTCTGCAATAACGAAAACATAAATAAATACTTTTTAAAATCATTAATTTTCAATTTTTAGCACTTACTTTCAGGTTCCCTTTATTAAAACATATTTTTCTCAAGCAAATCAGAATGTTGCCCAATCACCCACCATTCATTCAGGTCAATATGGACAGCAACCATTCATTAAAACGTGTCTTATCATCTCATTCGTTAGTTAGCTTTGAAAGCTTGATTACAGCCTGGGAGCTTTAAAAGCAACTTTGAATATTCTGCTTTTAGTTCAATCGATTTTGAGAATTAGGACTTTGTAATTATATTTTGTTTTTAGCTTCACGTTGTATCCCGCATATAGCAGGGTAGGCAGAGGGAATCTGGGAACCCAGTGATAAGAGACTCCGTCATTCCACAATCAATGCTTCCAGAATTCGGCGGAAAGCGGGGGGTAGAACGGTCTTAACACTAGTTTTCCAGGTTCTCTCTGCAGCATACAGCACAAAGCTAAAAATACGTTACTAATATATAATGTTTTATAAATAAAGAAACGCCTGATAATAAATTGATTGCAACGCAGTAAGACAGCGTTTGACTATAAACACGATGCGGCTCACCAACCCGATAGATAATCGAACTTTTAAGTTATAGTTAACTTTTGTTATTTTAAATCTAAAGTCTAGGTTACATTTTTAGTACTAACCTCACTAATTTTTAGTACTAACTTACATACGTAATTGTGCAAACCAACTCACTAAAAGTACATACATACATTATTTCCTAAGCACTAATTTTTTCTCCCTCTCCAATTCCCGAGATATACACTAAAATAGAGAAGGACAAACACACACAAGCAAGTAATCACACGCTCGATTCACCCGGCGACGCTCAATAAATTTTAATTAAGTTCGCGTCCGCAAATATTTACAGTACACAGATCTAGAGCCATTACCTGTTGATTGTTTCGAATTGAACGCTTTTATTAGACGGTTAAAAGGCCTGACCCATGTTTCTGCTTCTATTTTGGGGTGTTGTGGGGAGATTTCGTTTTTTCTACTATGTTTTAAAGGGTTCCGTACCTCAACAGAAAAGAAAACCCTTATAAGATGTCCATTGTGAATTTGCTGTCGTCAGTCTGTCCACTTGTCAAGACCATTTATTTCAAGAGGTGGTGGTATCAAACTGAAATTAATATGAAATATCCAGGTTCCTTGGAGCATAAACAATATTAAACTGCGATAACAGCGTTTCTGCATCGTAGTAGATTGTAAATTTTTATCAGTCAAGTTCCTATTGATCTAATCAAGAATTTATTACGGAATCTTCTTAAAGCGAAACCAATTCGTACTTGACTGTTTTTTAAAAAGTGAGGAGAAACAATCTAAGGCCTTACTGTACGTTTTTTTGTTTTTTTTTTGAGATTTCATAGATATTTTATTAATTTTTATGAACTACAATGAATCAAATTCTCTACTAAGCTCTTGATTAAATCAAAAGAAAGTTTTTATTAGATGATTATTAAGATACGTTTAAAAAACTTAAAATATATTTTTATTTAAATAGAATTTGTAAAGAAACCTCTGGATTATAACCACTCAACATGCAAAGTTTCTAAAAACTATAGTTTTAGGCAGCATAAGAGCATCATTCTCTCTCATTTCAATGTTGATTAAGGAGTTCCCACCACCACCCTATCAATCCACGTCACATCAAATCTCATTTCAGCTATGAAATATCTATTCGTCTGTTTTACAAGGATTTATAGGGCATTAAGTGAGTAACTTACAAACTTAGCTGTGAGAACTAGATTTATGTTTCGGTAAAATGTGTTCTTTTATTACTATGTAATAAAATGTATGAAACTCAATACGGCTGACTGCTTATTATAAAACTTGTTGGTTACACAATGTACATAGCTTGGGTGACAATATCATAAGCTGGTTTGATGACAGAGCCAGGATCCGCCTTCCCGCTTCCCGCTTTATCCCGCTCACTGCAGCGCAGGTAGAGAGAACTTAGTGCTAAGACACTACGTTCCCTGCTTCGTTCTGGAGGCACTGGCGGCTCTCAATCTTGCACATTGCCAATTATTTACCCAATATTTAATTTCCTCGAGTGGGGATCGAATCCACAACCAGTCGCGTTTACAGTCACATGCTTGGAAGACGACTGAAAAGGTAATTATTTACATATTTATACAATAAATAGTTTTATCAATCTATCTTTTAATCTATATATTAAGCCTCTTTGGCCTACCTCTGGCCTCCAAGACTCTGACCCTATTAAAATTTGTGAACGTGTACGTAATTAAAATTTATTGAACGCCCGTAAAGAGAATCGAGCGTATAATTGCTGCGGTATACCTATAAAGGATTTGGGGGTTTTGGAAGGGTTATGCAGTGCTTTTTTAATATTCACATTTTTCTTAATTCATCATGAGGCCGTCTTAGCGCAGGCACAAGGGTATGAGTGTAATGCGACGGTTGTGGGTTCGATTCACAGTTGAGGGAATTAATTATTATTTCTTAATATTTTCATTTCATAGCTCTGGTGTGCGTCGTTCACTTTTGTCACTTAACACGGACTGTCTCAGAATTTAGTTCATCGCTATGCAGGATTTGGGATCAAATTAAAAGATTTCATTTCCTCTCACGGGATCGAACTCACAACCTATCGCGTTTACGGTTCCACGCCTGCACCACGACAGGCACCATAATAAATAATTATTAAACAAACTGAATAAACTCTTGTTGTATGAATTGCCATTTCTATTTTCTAGTCTCATCTGTATGTCACTAGCGGCTATATCGTTATGAGGTTTTTCTACGTCACTGGTCCGGAGGAGATCGGAAATTTAGTGAATGAGCAACCCTGAAAGATCTGAAAGGTTGCCTGGTTGCGCAAATTATTAAGTTTTGCGAAAACAGCACTAGCAAGTATTTTCTTCTACATGTAATCTTTAGTCAGTCATGTTAAGACGTCGTGACGCATTAGGGAATAATCTGACGCGACGATTTGTGGTTCAAAGTTCCCCAAGGTACTATTTATTTTTGTTTCTTCACTCTTGTAACAAGACAAGGTACGGGGTTGAGTTGAACCACTCAACAAAAACACTGCCTCAAAAACTTGACAGAGTATGAAAAACGAAGAGTCCTAATACTGGATATCTATTAATATAAAGAAAATTTGCTTGTAGAGATGAATTGCTCAAACATTAACCATAAATAATATGATATGTGGTATAAGTGTGCTACATTAAGTAATGATTTTTTTTTAACTTCGCATTTATAGAAGAGAAGGCATTGGGTACCTAGGAACCTACCTAGCATGAAATTCTATTCCCATTAGAACATATTCGTTTCTCACTATCCACCGAATTCTGGAGGCATTGGGTGTTGACTGATGGAACTTAACGCCGCATTTTCCCCCCAGAGTGTGAAATTGAAAATAATTGATAGTTCCGAGTAAAAACGTTAGTAATTAAACGCCATGACGACCTCATTTGCTGTTATCATTAAAAACAAATAGTTAAAGCAATTCCTTTTAAAGTTCAAAACTCGGAAACACCGTAGTCTCGGATGCTCCGTTCTCAATAAATATTATAACGGCACTTTAGAAAATTTGTTTTGTTTAATTAGTTTAATTAAACTAAATTAATTATGAAAGTAATAATTGTGATTTGTAAAGTTTTACAATTAATAATCTTAAATATTGTTGACTAATAATTTTATGACTTTTATGGCTACTACTAATAATATTGAGGCCAGTCGTGGCAGAAGTGGATAAAGTGTGACTGTAAAGGCGATAGGTTGAAAGTTCAATTCCCACTCAAGGAAAATTATATTTAATATTTTCATTTCTTCGATCTGCGTCTGTGTCGAGGCAATGCACGTCGTTGAGTTCCGTTACTCAACACGCAATGGCTCCAGAAATCGGTGGAAAATGGAGAACGGGGTGTCTTAATACTAGATTTTCTCTGCCTACCCTGAGGTGTGCGGGTTACAGCGTGAATCTTTTAGCTCATAAGATAAAATTAAGAATTATATTAATTTTGTCTTCAATCACATTGTGTAGTGTACATGAACTATTAATATAATTTTATATATTCTCAAGATATTGCATGGACGGAGCTCAAAGCTGCTAATCATTTACTTACCAGAGCGTAAAAAAATAAATAGTTCACAACTCGAATAGAAATCGAACCCAAACCCATTGCGTTTAGAGCCACAGCGACCTTTTCAAGTAAACAACATAAGGTATTTACTAGAAAACCATTACAGCGTAAAGCCAAAATTCATTCGCAGACATAATTTAAGCAGGAAATCGTGTGTATCGAACATCCTCCCAACATTATGAAAAAAGTGAAAATCCCATTCCACCAAAATAACTCGTTAACGGTTTATTTCACGAGAAAAGTATTCAACACGAGAACCTAACGGTATTTCGCCTTCGTTTTTGCAATAATATTTTCTTATAAAATCGGAAAACAGAACGAGCACGTAGTATATCGTAATAATATTTTATTTTTATGTATTGCTTGTAAAATGAACAAGAAATGTTTTTAGTTTGTATTTATGTAATCTATCTATTTTAGATGTGGTGCAGGGCTCAATATGTGACTGTGAACGTGTCAGGTTGTGAGTTTGATTCCCACTCGATCCAGAATTCGGCGGGAAGTGGAATGTATTATCACCAGTCTCCCTCTGCCTACCCTGCTGCATGCGGAGTACAGCATGAAGTTGAAAAAAACCTAGCTACCCTGCAAAATGCTTGACAAAGGATAAAGCTTAAACAAAATGATTTTCCTATTATTTTACCAAAAGAAATGAAAACCAAACTCCAATCCATATTCAGAAGACCAGCACCAACTGCCATCATAAAATAACTCCTGTCCACAGACTTCGGACAAGAGGGAGGACGTGAAATGTTATTACGAGCGGCAAGCCGTGCTGTCCTGCTGCCGTGCTGCGGTCGCACGGATGGCTGATTGCTGCAAGTCACCGAGACGCGCAGGAACGGAAGTGATTCTAATTTTATGTTGTTTTTTTATACTTTTGTAATTGTTCCTTTACAGGCTAGGTACGTTATTTATATTTTTTGAAATTTCTGCTAATATTATAAATTTGAATGGCTTATTTGATTGATCTTGCAAATCTCAGGATCGATCGTTGGATACGGAATTCAACGTTGCGCTTTGTTGGATTTAAATCGAGGTTAAAGTAGTGGATTTTTATCTTCCTTGGCCTTGGTCTTCGAAGGCAATAAATAGAATACCCTTTTTACTAAGATCTTTGTTTAGTGTAATACGTAGAGAATAAAAAAACTGCTAACTGATTTGATTTGCTGGAAATTAATTATACTTAATTGGTTAAGATTCAAGTTCATTGGTCTCCATTATTCTACTTAAAATGTTAGTTTAAAAATAATAATTTGACAGTGTGGAATAGTGTATCTAAGCGCTAGTTTTTCTCTACCTTGCTAAATGAGAGCTACAGCGTGAAACTAAAATTATATATTTTTTCAGTTTCACGTTGTCCCACATAGGTGGATAGGCAGAAGAAACATAGTGTTAAGACACTCCGGTCCCTATTTTCCGCCGAATTCTGAAGACATTTACGTCTTGAGTGGCGGAACTCAACGCCGTGCCGCACAAAAAGTTATTGGATATAAAACTAAATTAGGTACTAATTGGTAAAAAGGTAAAAAGGGGCCAATTTGTATTGGCAAAATATATTATAAGAGAAGTAAAAGTGTATGTCCCTTCCAGCGAATAGCCGCTTTCGCAGTTTATTCTGAATACAATCATGAGAGTATATATAAGGCGTGCGAGCAATTACGACCTTTCACAGACACTTTGTAAAATTTCACCTTTTTTTGTTGTGAAAATGTAAAACAAAAAACCTACTAATATCTAATATTTTGTTGCGGCGGCCATTTTGGAATAACATCAACATTAATTAGGCATAATTTGATCGTCAACAGAACTGAAATTATAATTCAAATTTCAGCTCAATCGGTCACCGAGAAGTGGGTCAGATGAAGCTTGCAAGATTTCACATACAATACACGCGTGCCAACACGACAAGTCTAATACAGGCTTGTTAATAATAAACATTCAGCTTTACGATTTTTTCCGTATAAGAGAAGCTAGTGCTTAGACACTCCGTTCTCTTAATTCTTCACGCATTCAACTCATCACCGTGCCTTGTCCTGAATGAGAATCAAACCTACAATCATCACGCTTACAATCGCACACCCCCCCTACACACCCTTGCTAGTCTAATTGTATTTTCATTTTAATTTATAACTTTAAGAATATATGATATTCATTTTACTTATCTATTAAATTTTTGATGTTAGAAAGGTTAAATGTCTGGATCTTAGTCGAAAGTTCTTCAACTCTTAGTAGAGAGTCGTTCACTCTAGTATTGTATTATACTAAAATGTTATTTCTAATGATAAACTAGACTCGTTGGAAATAAGTAGACTTGAATAATTACAATTTAAGTCATCGTTGGCACGAAGGCGCCACATCGTCTGATTATAATTCGAGAAGCAACGGTGCTGGGTTCGATTGACACTCGGGGGGAATTCATTATTCTGTTATCTTCACTCTTAACAAGACATAAAACGGCGTTGAGTTTCACCAGTCAATACGAAAATTGAAAACGAAGTTCCTTCACACTGATTATATTCAAATTAATTTAATTTCTCATGTTTGGATATATTTACAAAGCGTATTATGTAATTCGGCGTATTGACAGGCTTGAAAATTTAGCGCGAAGTGAGAAACGAAATATTTAAATACTAGGTTCCCTCGGCCTACCCTGTTATGCGGGAAAAATAAAGAAAACAAAGAAGTCTATTACCTACTCGTTAAAAATTACACTATTGATAATGACAAATGTCTCGAAAACTAGGCGGAAAATGAGCAACGGAGAAGATTGTCTTAACATCAGGTTCCCGCTGCCTACGCTACTATACGTAGCACTAAGTCTTAAAATATAATTATTTATTTAGTAACTTTCCAAACGATATAATTACTTTAAAATTGAAATAGTATAATTGTAGTTGTTATTTAATACTAAAAAGCAACAAATTAAGCTAATGACGAAGAGAGAGATATTTTACAATCAATTAACAGAATAAACAAACACCAGAACAACCAAGTCAGCCGTCGTTTAATTTAATATGATATCTCTGAAGTTGAACATTCACTTAGCTTTCTATTTACTTTATAATATTATTATAATTTACATTTTCTTCCCAATAGAATGAAAATTTGTTTAGAAATATGGTATGTTAAAGTAAATATTAGACGACTCGTGGAGCTAGGGATCAAAGTGTGCCTGTAAACGTAACTGGTTGTGGATTTGATCGCTACTCGGAGAAATGAAATATTTATTTATATTGATATTTTCTTTTCTTGGCTCTGGTGGCGAGGTAAAGAACGGTGTTGAAATCCGCCACTCATATAACACAATGCCTCCAGAATATGGCGGAGAGTGGGGAACGAAATGTTTAACACTAGGTTCTCTCTGCCTACAACATTATGAGTGGGATATAGCATGAGGCTAAAAAAATATAAATAAATAAAAAAAAAACAGATATTAATATATAATTTTTATAACAATATAGATCGGGGGTGCGGGACAGACGTCGCGACAGTACTGGCGCCAAGCATTTACTGTACGTCAGAGAATATGCAACGGATAGATGTACCTTATATTAAGGAAATATTAAAAAGAAAGTAAATAGGTACTTTATCATTTTCCATTTATTGTGCGTTGGTGAAGTTATAAGTTAAAAAAATCCAATTTTTATTTATAATGAAATACAGCATGCCATTGTAATTACTTGAAAATTTATTTATTATGTCTGATTAGTTGATAATTAATTTAGAATAATATAAAAAAAAGTGTAACAGTCAATATATTTAACAATATAACACTGGCACCAGAACAAATAATCAATCCGGTCCATTGCAGAGAAAATATTATATTACCATCAAAGAATATATTACTACTTAACTTAAGCCTGAAATCTTTTCTATAAGCCATATCTTCCAAAACAACTCTTTGAAAATAACGCAGATGCCTTCATACAGCCACTGTATCTTTTAGTATCATCTTCCCATTGGTCCAAAATATACCACAATGAATATCAACCAATCAGCGATGAGAATTTAAAAATTTCAACCAATCACAGGGCTGCGTGTTTCCTTTACTTTGCCGCAAGATACCATACATTTTTGAATATTCCCATGTTATCATTGTTTTCGTGTTTTTTCTTATAAAATGCAGTTGTGATAGTGTCTAGTGTTCATTATGATTATAATATATATTGATATAATTTTGTTAAGTATTCTGGTAAGTACTATTGCTTAATCTATATATATAAAAGGACTTGTCCTCACTGACTGAGGTAAGACGCACGCACAGCCGTAACCGCTGTGCGTAGAAACGTGAAATTTGGACAAAAGTTTATTTTCGTAATCTGGACATCCACTAAGAAGGGATTTTGAAAAATTTTTACCCCAAAGGGGTGAAATAGGGGTTCAAAGTTTGTATGGAAAAAAAATTAAATCGGCACCGATTTTTATAAAATTTTAAATTTAGATTTTTAAAAGTATTTAATTGAACACGTGTTTCATCGTTTTCTAGAATTCTCCCCCTAAGGGTGCAAATAAGGGGTTGAAAATTTGTATAGATTTTTTTTTAAATCGGCACCAATTTTTATAAAATTTGAAATTCAGACTCTTAAAAGTATTTAATTGAACACATGTTTCATGGTTTTCTAGAATTCTTCCCCTAAGAGTGCAAATAAGGGGTTGAAAGTTTGTATGAAAAAATCTTTAAAACGTCACCGATTATTATAAAATTTTTAATTTAGACTCTTAAAAATATTTAATTGAACATGTGTTTCATGGTTTTCTAGAATTCACCCCCTCAGGGTGCAAATAAGGGGTTGAAAGTTTGTATGAAAACATCTTTAAATAGCCACTGATTTTTATAAAATTTGAAATTTAGACTCTTAAAAATATTTCATTGAACACATGTTTCGTGGTTTATTAGAATTCACCCCTAATTACGCAAGCGAAGCTGCGCGCGTCCGCTAGTATGTAATAAATGAAAATAGTTTGAGCTTAAAGCTTAAAGTTCATCAGTTCAGTTTCATGGAATCGTATTTATTTTCAAAGTAACACAAGAGCTACGTCTGTCAGTATACATTTTTTTAGTCTCGATATTTTATTTTAAATAATTTTATTACATTTAAATTTATATTAACAGTCAATAGAAAAAAAACTAAATATTTATTTTGTAGAATGTTATTTGTATTAAAATAATATGAAAAATGAGGTTTGCCATGTTTACCGGATATAGAGCAGATTTATTTAGGATCATCTACTTAACTCTTAAAGTTGAAGATATTGAGTAACGGAACTCAACGCCGCGCTTTTATACTTTGTCTACCAAAGCGAAAAAAATAAAACAAACATAATAATACCAAAACTTAAACTTCCAATATTTTAGACGAAATTTTTTTATATTTCCAATTAGTTCTTGAAAAGTAAAATAAATCTTGAATAATTTAATAAAAAGGCTTTATATAGTAATATATTTAATTGGTTCCAGTTGCTCCTCATTCTATTCACGTGCGGTTACTGCGTGTACCGAGTGCACCGCCTGCAGCGCAGCGGTCAAGTGAGTGGTTTTACAACTAAGATGGTAGATACTTATTTACATGAAGTAATACTCTTACTGCTACATCCTTCATTAAATATACTAGTAGTAGACCGCAGCTTTGTTGACGTGTACTATATAAGACGTAAAACGGAAAATCCCGTTACTTCTTGCCGTTAAAATTTTGAGAAGTTCCCTGGTAGTGCTTCCTTATACTTGCTGTCTTGATGGTTATCCATGGGGATAACCATCAAGATAATCTCTAATGGTAGAGAGACTGAATTACTTTTATGTCTCCGTTCTGGCAAAATAGAATGCAGTATTGAATTTCGAGACTCCTTATATCTAGAGAGAAGAATGAAGAAAATTACGAAATTTACTTTGTTTTCCTGCTAGCTTTATATGAAAGAAAAAGTTAAAATATATTCCACCTATTATTATTTTTTTCTATAATAAATGATTACTTCATTAATTTGCGGCGTTGAGTACCACCTCTCAACACATAATACCTCCAGAATTCGACGGAAAGTGGTCAGAGGAGTGTGTTAACACTAGGCACCTCCTGCCTACCCTGCGGGCTACAGCGTGAAGCTGAAAAAAAACTTTTCTATTAAAACAATTGTTAGACATAAAATAAACCTTTATTTAACAGTTTCAACGGATTATTTACACAAGCTTGTTTGGGTTTATCTCGAAACATAAAGACGATAGAACCTTTTAACTTTTACCTGTAGAGTGCTCTCGAGATTATCACGCATACGAAAATTTTATATTTGAGCGTTAAGGGAGCTTTTAGCGTTTTACAGATTTTAAGTTGACGTTATTGGGAATGTGGTATTATATAGGATGGTTATAGGTTCGATTCCAAGTAGAAATATCTACATTCAGGTGTAACGTCCAATGTATATGAACCAATGCATCTTATACTTTTCTACCATCATAAAGCGCAACGAAAATAGTTTTACTTCCAAAATGTCACATGCTATAATAATTATAATGTTAATTACTTTTTTCAGGTTGCAATATTACTGAGGCCAACTAAAGTATTATTTTCACATAAAAAAGAAGGAGCCACTAATGAACAGTTAAGGTAAAATAATAAATAAACACGATGGTTGGGGGTTCAATTTCCACTCGGGAAATTAAAATAGTTATTATTTTTATTTGCTCTTTCTGATAACGAAGCAAAGCCCTGGGTTGAGTTCCGCCATTCACGCATGAATAAATTCACTCTTCACTTTCTTACAGAACAGTAGTAGCTTACCAAAACCCATTCACGGGAGACTACTGCGTGAACAAGAGCAGGGTGCCCAAAGGTTATGTCAACAGTATGGAGTCACCAGATTCGCCTGATAGTGGAGTGTCAGACGCGTACGAACCTTTGAACTTGGTTCCTCGACCGGAAGAAAGAATGCAGGAATTGGGACATAGTAGTCAAGTAAATAGTGTTTTAATTATTATTAAATCTGATTAATGTATATGTTATTTAGATAAAAGAACCCTAAAAACCCATTCTACATTTTTCAAGGAATCACGTAACAAAAAAATATAGAGTCGAATTGAAAATTTTCGTTATACAGTGTGAACCTAAAAATATTAAAAACATTTTTTGCAGACAAAATAAGGAAACACAAATTATAGTATTTATTATTTAAACGTTTCAGGTTACAGAGCCAGTGAAAACCCCTATATCTCCTATCTACGATAACAGCGTCAGCAAAACGTGGAAATGGGAATACACTGAGTATCAAATATAAGTAAATGGCTAAAATAAGTAACTTTGTATGAAGAATACATTGTATGAAGAATATTATATAATTACTTATTTTCAAGTGGTATTCTATACGAAAGATAAAAAATATTTATAGTCCACCAGGTTTAGTCCATGATTTCCAAGATGTGCTGATTAATTAATTAAAATTTTAATTTATGAAGTAACGGGTTGTAGTTCGTAGCATCGTTTATATGAACTGTATAATATTATAATATTTACCATTTCCGTTAGAATCTCCGAAGATCCGAAATGTTTTTAAAAGCAGCTCATCTCTTATTTCCGTAAAACAGAAAGGAAAGAGAGGGAACCTAGTGTTTATACACTCTGTTCCACATTTTCCTTTTGATTGTCTTTGAAAATGAACATAATTTAAATACCAATATATAATCCTCCCAAATCAAAATCGAATTCACTATCATCGCGCTTACAATAAAGAACCGCGCTGTTCCATTGCGGCTCGGGTATGGTATGTGTTAAAATTTTCTAGGATAGAAAAATAGCCAGTCAAAGTTTATATGAATAAATTAATTTTTAACAAAAACAAAAACCGACTTCTAACAACGAACTAAAAAGTGAAAAATAATTATATAAAGATTTTATAATTTTGAAGTCGGTGTCAAACTAATGCTACAACTCCCTTACTATAATATCTAATTACTAAGCCCGTTTGTTTTACTTGGCACCGACTTCAAAATTATAAAATCTTTATATAATTATTTTTCACTTTTTAGTTCGTTGTTAGAAGTCGGTTTTTGTTTTTGTTAAAAATTAATTTATTTTACGATTTTTAGTGATCGGTAGATCTTAAAATGATGCTTCTTGAACGAGTGGTGATGGTGGTGGTAGTGGTTGTCAACGAGTGGTTGTGATTGTTCTATGTAAAACTTCATTTAATTAGCTATTATTTTTGTGCAAAGTTACATTTTGGTATATTGACAAGAACAAACATAATAAATTATTTTTTAACAAAAAGAAAAACCGACTTCTAACAAGGAACTAAAAAGTGAAAAATAATTTTACAAAGATTTTATAATTTTGAAGTCGGTGTCAAGCTAATGCTACAACACCTTTACTACAATATCTAATTACTAAGCCTGTTTGTTTTACTGACTTACTGTTTATGATTTTAAGTGATGGGTAGATCTTAAAATGATGCTTCTTAAACGAGTGGTGATGGTGGTGGTAGTGGTTCTCAACGATTGGTTGTCATTGTCCTATGTAAAACTTCATTTAATTAGGTATTATTTTTGGGCAAAGTTACATTTTGGTATATTAACAAGAACATACATAAAAAGTATTCGGGCGAATTGG
>JAEBDU010000128.1:0-69008 GCA_016802625.1 Heliconius numata
AGTATGGATTTACTATACTCCTATACTAATTTATGAGACGTTCTTGAGAACCATAAAATGTTCTAATTGATAGGAAACAAGGAGCCTCTTATATTCCACGGTGACATCATATTATAAGCTGTCGCCTTGAACTACAATCCGCAAATAGCTTTTACACAAATAAGAGGTAAATTTAAATTAAAATGCTTACTTTCTTCTAATATAACTATTTTACTTAAGACTTTTTATGAATATTCATAATAAAAGAGAGAGAGAGAGAGAAAGAGAGATTTTTCTGGAAAAAAGTTACCGTAAGTTGTTACTTATTGCACTTAATAAATCTAATTGTATACGAGTACCTATAAATATATTAGAGATGCGTGTAAATGTAATCATTTATTGTTTAGTAAATATGTTCTGGCGGCAAGTAGCTCTTGACCTTGTTAGTATCCAGTCCTTGTTGTGTTCATTATACCTACATTATTATTAATCATTGCAAAACTTCAATAAGTATAACACGCAGGTTATTCATTGCGTATCCCTCACATATCAGGGTAGGCAAAAGGAACGTGGGAACCTAGAGTCAAGATACTCCGTTCTCATTAAAACTTCCTTTCCTCGCTTTCCGCTAAATTCTGGAAGCATTGTTTGTTGAGAGATGCGCTTTTGCCAGGTTACCAGAGTTAAAGAGAGAGAAAACCACCACGACTGTCCTCAATATAATTATGCAATAAACTGTAGTGCTTATAAAAGTGAAAGCACAAAATTTTTTCTCTTTAATTACATATATATTTATTTTCCATAGGTCTAACATCATTTCAGTTATTTTAATATACAAAAAACACTCGAATTTTTTTTTTCTTGAATGCATTCTAGCAATAATTAAAAATATTATAATAATCTGGCCAAGGATAACAACTACTACAACATAGCGGTAAAAGGTTACAACTTACGAGTCCGAATAAAAACATTAAATTGAAAGCACTGTCTTGTTTTTTCGATATCTGATTGTTTATTTGTCCATTTTTAGATATTCTACTACAATAAATAGATTCATATTATAGCAAACAATACTTATTTAATATTTTTTTATATTATGAAATATAAGAAATTTTATAATATGATCTATCTATCTTTTTAGTCACTTCTTCTTTTATACATTTATTACAAGTGCTAAAAATATTATTTAAAAAAAACCAACTACAAAAATACCCAAAACCCATTATTACCTAAACACTCACATCACACAAGCCAAGTTCAATATCGTACTTATCCAAGGTAAATTTTAAAAACATTATATTTGGAAGAAATCTTCGTTTAAAGGCACTTCAGGTGACAAGTGTAAAATAATAAGAAACACGTGAAACACGTAAAACACGTAAATATACAAATTATAAGGCAGCTAGCGGCGGGCGTGCGACCCACGTCGCCGAGCCAGTCGCACTGCTTGCACGTTTTGATACTTACTTCGGTATAGTATATTTTAGCGTACGTACGTAATATTCAACCCCAAGGTGAGTGGGAAGTCTCTAGCAACTTACACTTATGTTGTCTTCTTCTATAGACCAAGTTACGAATAAAGATTTTTATAATAGTTACTTTTAGGGTAAAACATGTCGCAGGTTCCGGAATTACTAGATAGATCCTCAAATAATAGGAAATGATAACGTTGCAATACTATGTATTAATTAAAAAGTATAAATATAACAATATTAATAAAAATTACAAAACAAAAAGAATTTCCTCAATAAGAAAACAAGGATAAAAGCAAACACCAGGAAAAATCTTTGTTATAATAATCGTTAATCAGTGAATAAATTACTTACTTATTTGGTTTTATAACAAAACTAGTGGACCCGAACGCGGCTACGTCCGCTTGTACTATACGAATATTTTATTAAATATATTTATGAAATTATTTTCAGTTTTCAATAGAGAGGTGCGTTAAGCAAGCTCATTTTGGGTGACGTTTTCTAACAACAAACTTTGCAAATCGTTGTTTAGCAACGGTCGCATAGCGACGGTTGTTATGAATATGGCGGAATAAATTGCATGTCAAATAAATAAGTATTTTAGTATATTGGTATATATCGAAAATATTACAAATATGAGAAAAAAAAGTATCCTATGTTCATTCCGAGACCCTCAAATATCTCTATATGAGTATTTTATCACAATTAAATTAGCGGTTTGGCCCTGATTGCGTAAAAGACAGACAGACAGACAGCCGGAGTTACTTTCGAATTTATAATATAGGTATTGATGGACAATACATATAAAATCGAAAAGAATGTTAATATTCACAAAGTAGGTGTACCTATTTATTAATCTAAATAAACTTAAGCCCTTATTGAAATATCACTCTCAACTTTGAGATTGATCATGAGATGCCGTTATACCGATCTCAAGATCGATCTTAGATTTGAGAGCGGTTTATAAACACGGGCCTTTCTCTAATGACCTTGCAGTGTCTGGTCACAACTTAGACAAATTATGCAAAATTACTTAAAAATGTAGAAAATGTATCGGTTTATTTTGTTTGTATTTCAGATGAAATTTAAAATCACATGTACAATTAAAGTTTCTTTATTTTATCATGTTCATATTATGTTTTCTCGAATGAAATTTCAAAACATCAAAGATTTTATGTATACTACGTGACTGCGTGACCAATGTGTCAATAAAAAAATATAGGTATTAACTATTACTACAAACATAGTGTGCTTAAACCTTAGAGTCATATCTTAAGGTTGGAAATAACTAACTAACTCTTATAGGATCACTTTGTTTGTCACTAGGCCCGTTTACAAATAAATACTGTTTTCATTCATAGATTATAATTTGTGAATGAAAACCGAATCTCAAGATCTACCTCAGAGTTGAGAGCGGTTTATAAATCAATATATTTCTACTACCTACTGTTTATAAAAAACAGATATTATAAAATAAAACTGAGTATAATATAACTTAAAAATATTTCATAGAAACTGTGCGACATAGTTAGAAATTAGACACACGTACAAAAACAATAACACAAGCGAATAGAAAAACCATAACAATTGTTGTATACTTATTACTCATTACTCAAGTGATTTGCAAGTGCAAATTGCGTTCGTTCGCACCGAAGAGGCGGTGACGAGGTACGTACGGACGGTGGTGGGAGGTACGCGACTCATGCACAGAGGCTCTGAGAGGCGCATTCTTACATATAAGAATACTAGCGGCCCGCTCGCGGCTTCGCCTGCGTTTCCATGAGTACCTACGTCCTATAAGTGACGTCCATGCAAAATTTGAGACTCCTAGCAATTGTAGTAACGAAGTTTCATACAAACTTTCAACCCCAAAAACAACCCCTTAGAAGTCGAATATTGCAAATTCCCGTCTTAGCGAGCACCTACGTCCTATAAGTAACTCCTATGCAAAATTTGAGATTCCTAGCACATGTAGTTTCTGAGATTTCGTGATGAGTGAGTGACCTTTCGATTTTATAGATAAATAAACTTTATACGATTATTTTTGAACCAATCTTTCAATAAATATCTGTTAAGCAGTTAAATATAGGTTAATTTATAGTGTTGTAATTATGGTAGTTGAGCGACTAGATAATAAATATTTCTTATTTCTAAAATCCAGCTTTTGTGACATTTTGGGTTGAGTGACGGAACTCAACGCCGCGCCTAGACATCTAGCCAGAACTATTAAAATTAAATAATTCAGTCAGCCTCATGACGGCCTCAAATAATAGTTATTATTTTATAGTGTAATAGGAAACGAGTAAAGATAATATAACGGAAGATCATGCGTCACTCAAACACACAACATTGTTTAACGCTTAGTCTGTTGCTTGAATCAGCAACTCATAGGTGCCAAGTACCTATACTTTGTATAATGAACATACATTATCAGCGTTGTAAACCGATACCCTGGGAACTCCAGGTCAAATAACTAGACGTAGTACTAGATTCGAAACTCTTCTTCCGGCGGCACATCACGTACCTATGTCAGAAACAAGACAGGCTGTACCCACTAATTTGCAAGCGGAGTAAAATGTCCGCTTCTTCGAAGCCCTTGCAGCGTCCTTCTAGATCCAGTCCATCCAATCACAGTCGCAAACGCCCAATATATAGGCAGGATTCACTCCTCAGTCTCATGACACACTCTCCGCCGCCGAAAAAGGCGGCGAGTCCAGTCCTATCTTACGGCACGTCCGCGCCTCGGTGCGGCGGGGCCCAACGGTCAAACTCTCATCTGATCAGCGTCCGCAGGGCATTCCCCTGCGATCGCCAACCCTTTAAGAGCGTCCATCAAAACTACAACTTTTTTTCAGTGGCGAGCCACTCTCGCTATCTCAAGATAAATGTTTTTGAGATATCGTCAACAAAGTGATCTTATAAGCCTTTTGAATTACAAAACCCTAAAAAATCACTCAATAACAAATAAAACTACATTAAAATCCGTTCAGGCTCACACAAAATAAAACAGACAAATTGATTCAAAGTGGACAGACAGACGCTGCGTCTCCGCCATTTAGATTTATAATATGATAAATTATTCTTAGAAGAGAATAGTGGGGGAACTTGGTCTACGTAAATATTTCACATTGACGTTCTGGAATCGTTTGATATAATATAAGCAGATTTTTAATCGACACTAATTTATTATAAACATAGAAGACGCGACCATGACTTCATTCTCTGACCGTACGCCCCGGACAATTTGTGCTGTTTTAGATGATTAACAGCTTTATAGCTCTTTCAAATAAAAACGTAACATAGTAGCCGCTATTGTTAAGGAGAATTGATACATTATTATGTCAGAAAATAAAAATTTAATGTGACATAAAATTATAATCATAGTTTTTTCAAATAAATATTTATTTATCAATCGTTTATATTCCCGTTTCTCTTAAAAATACGATACGATAAAAGAATTATTAAATAAACTTAATTTTGATTACATAAAAATTTATCCTGACATTTGTCAATATAATTAAAAAATCGCAAAACGTTACCGTATTTAGGTAAAAATTAACATAGGTACCTATTGTACTTCAAAAACAAAAATAGAATCTAAACTAACATTACTCTCTTTGAAACAAGAGTTATAGTAATTTGTGAGCTACATAATAATATAATAAATAATAATAAATAGACTATAGCATCATCATCATCATCAGCTTCACGCTGTATCCCGCACACAGCGGGTACTTAGTGTTAAGACACTCCGTTCCACACTTTCTGCCGAATTCTGGAGGCATTGCGTGTAGAGTGGCAGAACTCAACGCCGCGCGTAGCCTCGACACCAGAGCGAAGAAAGGGAAATATAAAAGTAAATAAATATTTCACTTCTTCGAGTGGGGATCGAACCCACAACCGTCGCGTTACAGTCACACCCTTGTGCCGCTGCGCCACAACGGCCTCAAGACTGTAGCACTATAGCAAATTAAATATGTCTATCTCAATATACAAAACCCTAATATTAAACTATACAGTTCCAAACTGGTACTTTACTCGTAAGTAAATTTTTGTCCACCAAAGTTCTAATATAATAGAGTCATACTTCTGTATGTGTATCTATAATATAATAACGAACTGCTAGGCAAGTCGCAAGGTAACGACGACCCGTTTCCACACTTTTGTGATCCACTTTCGTCGACATTAGAACCGTCCCTGCTGCCTGCTATACTATACGTGATTGAGTTAGGCGCGGCATCATGCGGCTATGCGGTCATTTCGGCAGTGCGGCCTACCCCCAAAAGTTAAAGAAAAGGTATAAAACTTATCAATAGATAGGGTAACAAAGGGAGAACGAGGTTAAGTTTCAATAGTCTCTTATGTTTCCTATTTCCTATAAGTCTGAATAGAGACAAATGTAAATCACAATTATGAAAATAAATAAAAATGACGTAATAAAGCCGTATTTTCGCTATCTGCTCTGTTATACAAATTGTTTTGCAGAACCAAATGTGGCTTGTCATATTGTGTGTGTATTTAAGCTAATTATTGAAAAGCCTTGTGCTCGCCTAATGTTTAGTTTAAATGTGAAAATGTGCTAACATAGCAAAAAAATGTAATTAACTAACTTGTTGTTAGGTAAATCTGCGACCTCACCCGCGTGGTTTTAAATGGAAATGACTAAAAACTGTGCATGACTATGACATATTCTATTAACGATTGACGTGACGTTATGTAGCTTATTGATTTCCTGAATAAATACACTATTTTTTATTCATACACTTCACTCGTACTCTTCTCGTATCACATGAGAGCCTAGTGTCAATACACTCCGTTAACCATTAAGACTTCAGTTCAGACCACTTCAGTTCCTCACTTTTTACCGAATTCATGAGGCATTCCGTGTTGAGTTGTCGAACTCAACGGTGCGCTTTGCCTCGTTACTAGAGTAGGGAAATGAACATATTAAATATTCCCCAAAGTGGGAATCGTATCCACAACCGGTGCGTTTACAATCGCATAAAAGACTTTACTTTGTGATGTAATAGTCATCACAAAGTAAGATCTTTTGTTTTTTCTTTGGCAATCAGCTGTCATAATTATTAGGTATATCAAACTACCGCCAAAGATTTCGATTTTTTAATTGTCTCGCGTCGCGTGTTATGTTATGGCGGAACACATCTCCCATATTAGGAATGGGGCATGTCAGCTGTGTGGATAAACTCTGCCTAATTACATCAGGTTTGAAAACCCCAAATCGGAGACGTCGGTGTTCCAAAAATGTATAATGTCTACCTAAATACATATTTCGTTCAGATAGTTTCATTTAAAATATTCATCACAAATATCTTTTTTTCTAACTAGTCTTTCGAATTTATATTCCGAAAAGTTTGGATGGAATCTAAAAAAAACAACTTCACGTTATATTTGGAATTCTGGAGACATTGCCTAATATTATTATTGGTATATTATATGTATTGTAGGTATAATATATAGTATAGATTCCATTTGCATCGGTACTGTCTTCCTTAACGTTAGGCTATAATTATATTATGTAGGTATATTGAACCACATAATAAAATTAATCTTTAGGTCAGCTTCAATTAGATAAATCATCATTATTTAAATTAACCGACAGAAATTAATTAAACGATTTATATGCAAATTTTACATGTTATAACCACAAATATATTTTACAAATATTTACATGTCAACGGGAAGTATCCGTACCTTATAGGTCCCTACCTTATAGAATAACACACATTTTTTTTTTCAAGAAGTGAACTTTGCAGTAAAAAAAGAAAGGTAAAGGTTGTTAGTTTTATACAAAATTAGTGTATATGTTTGTTTGTACTTCCCATTGTGGTGGTGGTAAACTATTTAACTTCTTATTTTTAATAAAATTAGTTGACCTTAAATAGAAATATTGTATAATTTAATTTTTTAATACAAGCATTCCATGGAGTGCTATTCTTTCGAGATCTCAAAGATTAGATCAAGCGGTTTAGATAAGAAGAATTACGACATACGAATAAAAGTTTATATTAGGCACTTAAAAATTAAGTACAAAATAAACAACATACCTAAAATACGGATGGAACTTCACTAAAAACTTTTGATTTCCAATGCAAAGCATCCATTACGGTTACCTGAAAAAAAAAAAAAACAAATGTCACGTAAAGCTTATTATTGCTTATTATTGCTTATAGTGTTCATATCAAAATTAAATGAATATAATTTTATAAAAATGCTTTTTTTCTAATTTCTAATTATATGCACATAGATACATTAAATAAAGATTTCATGTGTCAAAATGTTTTTTTTTTTTACTAAGCAAAATGTAATAAAGTCGACGGCGTGTGTACTGTACCTATAAACACGGGTATACTAATATACAAGTATGTGTTCATCGTAAGCCAAATCGTTAAACCTAGATTGACTACAAACATAAAAGAATTAGGTCGATCCCTAGCGGGTGCTATGGGGGTAGATTTAGACAACCCTGTCATGGTCGAGATTAGGGCGGAATGGGGTGTGGCGGCACCGTGAAATGTCGCGCCATTTCACCGCAAGCTGACGTCACGGGCCACTCCTGACATTTGGAATGAAGCAACAAAAAGCACCTAGCCCTACCCTACCCGCGACGACTGATAACTGGAAACCTTTAATATTTTCAACTTGCGCTCTTCATTTCCACCATTGCTCGTCTTTTAATGCCACGCTTTTATAGCTCTCCTTGGCATTTATAAGTTAAAAACCCACATACATATTATAAAGTATGTATATATTTTTTTATTAATTTTGTTAACTATTAAAATTTCCGTGCTTATTATTTATTTATAATATAGTAATCACTATTCATTTCTATTATTAACTGTTAGCATTGCAAGCAATTGGTGTTATAGGCGACTTGTCATAAAACATTTCTTTCATTATTTCTATAAATAAATAATTTTAAAATATGTAAAAAATGTTATTTTAATAATTTAATTATTAATGAAACTGATGCAATGATAAAAACAAACTACTTTACAGATAGCAAAGTTTGATGGTTAAAAACATTTTTTTTTTATTTTACTTTTGATCTTTCTAAAATCAGGAAAATTCTGAATTTAAAAGTGGATTATATAGCAGGTACTACTATAATGTAAGTACATATGACGCTGTGGATATCTAAAGTATATGCAATAAAGGAGATAAGATATTCCACAGGTTTACTTAACTTAGATTTAAATTAACATTTAATATTGTAAAGTGACTGTGATAAATGTAACATTTCCATACATAATTATAACCAATTTGACAAGCAATATAATTAATACAGAAATCAATACTAAGAAAAATTGTATATTATACAAATATAATCAATTTTTATTGTGTTATTAAAACATTTTTAAAATGATGATTACCTATTTTTAGTATCAATTTGCACTTTCTATTATATTGCAAAAGGAAAGTTCAAGGTGTCTCAAGACGACATTGCTTTGATAGTGAATATTTTAATAGTCTAATTGATTCAAGTGTGAGAGTTTCCACCTGTCACTTAGCCTTCAATGGTTCACTGTACTAAAAATTGTATTCTAAGTAATACATTTATTCTTCTTTAATGCAAAGTAATTTATTATTTTAATGTTAAGATAAATTATCATCATAATAGCCATAGAAGGCGAGGGTCATAGATTCAAATATCAAATGCCAATAATGAGAATAGTTTTTTACAATACTATTATATTTTAATTATAATTTAATGAACATGAAAATTAAGGAGGCCATGTTGGTTCAATGGAGCAACATCAGATTGTAAACAGAGTTTGATCCACTCATAGGAATGATTTCATTTCAGTAATTTTTATTTTCATATAGAGAGTGCAGCACTGAGTTTTTTTTATTCTGTATTTTTCGTAATAGTGATTAGATTAATGTAAAGTAGAACTTAATAGGTCTCAGTAATTAGAGGGCGAGAGGTGGTGGATGCCAAATGGATGGTTACAGTATTTGAAGGACTGGAAAAGCCCACTTAGTGTAGTCTATGTTACAGGTTGATGCATTCCCATTCCCTGTACATTTTAATGTTTGACGATTAAGAGTTTATTCTCACTTTTTTCACATTTCCGCACTCTAGATCCCAAGTATTAAAGGAATGGGGAAAATTGAGCATGCATGAAATTTGTCTCTAATTGGGAGGATATGGAACATATGTAAAGATAAAAAACAGATTGAGCCTGTTGTGGCACAGAGGCACAAGTCAGCAACTGTAAATGCAACAATTATAGTTTTGATTCCCACTTGGGGGAACTAAATATTTAATATTTTCATTTTCTCACTCTACTAACAAGGCAAAGCACAGATTTGAGTTCCATCATCATTCCATTCACTCCATTAGCATGCTATCCATCAACAGAAGGAAAGTTAGGAACAAAAATGTCTTATTGAGCAACAGAGTGCTAACACTCCCTCTGCCTACCCTGCTAAGTGCAGGATACAATGTAAAGCTAAAAGAATGCCAGACATTTATGAAAATTGTTAATAGTGTGATTGATGGAATGATATATACTTGTATGTTTTATTTTACTTTTGTACAACAAAAGAGTAAAACAATAAATATAATCACATTGGTTGTTTACATAAAAGGAATATCTTAATGGAAAGATTATAGTAAAGTGCCTATGATTGTAATAAATATTACTGCTATTCAACAAATATCACATATTTCACAATAATAAAAAATATAGTTTATTGCTTTGGCTCTTCACTGATAGCTTTTATATTTAAGAAACTTAATTATTTGAGATAAAAGGGATATAATATAGAATTACATTGCAATATACAGTTTTCAAAAATGTTTATTTTGGTGATCAGGTTTAGTTATATATTTATAAATTCTGTATAAAAGCTTATTAAATCGATGTCTTAGCATTTACCCGGTTACAACAGGTTGGTGGCTATATTTTGGTCAACTATAAATAGACGTATCGTACTGTGACATCGACATGAATATAAACTTTCAGGCGAAGTTTATGAAAATTATATGATTACGTATACCATTTTTAAGTATTTCGTTTATATTTAAAAGTGAAAGTAAAGGCAAAACTTGACAAGTATGTTTATTATAAACAATTTGTTAATAGTTTCTATAGTAATATAGTACTTACGCTTATAAATACAACACTAAACAGATATATATACAAAAGTTCGATTTGTTTCTATTAATATTTATTTGTATTCAACTGTAGTAAACTTAAACCACAACCACAAATCCACAATTTGCACAAACTGACAACGTTTGACAGATGAATCACAGATATTTATATATGTAGGTATATAAAATAAGTTTTGTTGTACGTGACAATGTTGAAGTAAAACGTTCTCAAATGGCACGCCTAAAAGCTATAAAGAAATTAATAAAAAGGACAGCAAATAAGGTAAAAATTCATCGTTCATAATATTGTCACTAAAACTAAAAAATAATTAGATTTTTACTTAAATAAAGTTTTGCATTCAATTGTAAATTTAAAATATGTTTGTAATAGCTAAAGTTGTTTGTTATATAATTTAAGATATACTGACTTCGTGAATAACGGTATATAATACAAGAGTTATTTTTAATGCCAAAATTATAATAAAAAAATATTCTAACACCAGGATAAACTGGATAAAGGTAATGAAATATTATAGGTAATTAAAATATCTTAGCATTTTCTTAAAACCAATAAAAAATTCAATGAATTTATAATCTTTAAAATCAAAATCCTAAAAACTATAAACATAATTTTTCGCTTCTTTGCTACATGTGTACATGTCCTTTTGGGTAAATGTATTCTGTGTACATGTCATATCTGATGTCAAATGCTCGAATAACTACTAAAATTAGAAAAACGTTGTTTGTTTACGCCTATGAGTAAATGTGTTCTGTGATAACAAGGAACATATACTAGGCCTATAATAAACGTATAATAAACAATTGTAATACATACATTTTAATTAATAATATAATAATGAATATCTCTATAGAAAAGAAAAAAATGGATTGTTCTGCATTGCCAAAGGGTTGGCAAAGAGAAGAAATTATAAGAAAAACTGGATTGTCTGCAGGCAAAGTTGATGTTTATTACTATAGGTAATAATTACTATTTTTAAACAAAATATCCTATAGATTGCAAATATTAATTAACAAATTTCTGAATTAAATGATTGACTCTGTTACAATTCTATTAGTTTATAAATAGTGTTTTACCATAATGTCTTATTGATCTTTTACCTGTATTATATTATGGAATTACCATTAATATCAATATTGCGTATATGGACTTTTATAAACAGTAATATAAAATCACAAAAGTAACTTAACTAATAAAAAGTTAGTAACAATTAAAAAATCCACTATCCTGATATTTTTACTCATATCACTTAAAAACGTCATAAATCACAAAAAAAACATTAAACATAATTGAGTATTTAATTATTGTTGCAAACAATCAATATTCAAAAACTTCATTGCTACTTATTTTTAACATACTAACTTTTCATAGCTGAGTGGTTTGTCGTGACAATAAATTTTCTATAGCCCAACAGGTAAAAAGTTTCGCAGTAAACCCGAGCTAGTGCGTTATCTTGGTGATAGTGTGGACTTATCGTGTTTTGACTATCAACAAGGTCAAATTAACACAATGCTCCTGTGCAAGGCCAAGAAAGCTCGAGCTCAATTTGATTACAGGTTCCCCTTAGTGTCATATCTCACTTGTGTTGTGTTCATTAGTGCAGTCCCGCTTTGTGTTACATTTTTACATGCTCTATCCAACAGCTTGTATCTGCGTAATCTACATTTAGACTTCTAAATTAATCACCACAATTTAGGCCACAACTTCAAATGGAAGTTACAAAAATATAGTTACAAAAATACATACAGTTCCACCTTGTAAAGCTTTTTGTTATTACCACTTATGTAGTTAGCTAGTTATTTTATTATTAACATCAACACAATGCTTTCTTTCATGCAAGCTTCAAATATAATTTTAGCAATGAGGTTGTTATATCATTAAAATTTTTAAAGGCACAACAAATATATTACATTTTATATTATAATTGTTATTATTTTATTTCTCAATTATTATTCAAAGTCTGTTAAAGTTAAATTAATTATGTAAAATAAATCATTAATTATTAATTTCATTAGTAATATTTGCTTTTATAATTAATAATGATTTAAGGGATCATCAAGTATTTCATTTCATTCTTTATAAAATGTTAATAACAAAGCCTAGTTACATACTAGCATGACTAATTTTGCATGTTAATTCGTGTTTTATTGTGTATACTTGATGTTTGTAGAAATATTCTTTAGGTATTTGGTTTTTGTATGTATCATAAAAATTGTATGTTTTGTCTTTATTAAATAAGACAAACCAAACTGTTACGTCTTTTTACAAATATACTTCTAACTTTAATATTGATACTATAATGATATACAGTAGAAACTTGATTAACTATTGTTCTTAATCCAACAGAAGAATTAATATCTGGATAATTAATGAAATATGTATGGAAATGAAATAACAGTACATTTGTATATTCTTTCAAAATATTTATTATCATTAGTACTTTAGCTCACTAATTCAAAATTGGTCTTTCATTGAATTGTCTCAACATGACACTCAGAAAGAGTTAATCAAATGTAAAAAACAGCTAACTTTAGTTCGGTCACAACTATGTGATAGTGCAATTTATTTTATATATCAAAGGTCCTATAATTGAGTCTCTATTGTATAGCATTATTAAATATTTATCATATATATGTGTACAAATATTTTTTATGAATAACATAAATTAATGTTTTTTTATCACAGGGGTGTTCGTTCGGACACTTCACTTGTGCCTCCGATACGACAAACTGCGTCTATATTTAAGCAGCCAGTCACTGTTTACAAGACTCAAGAAAGTAAAGTGAAAACTGACCTCAAACAAGGCACACAAGAAAAACCGAAACAACTCTTTTGGGAAAAACGTCTAGAAGTAAAATACACTACATTTTATATTATAAGCATATTTTATATCAATATTGTTGTTGTTGCTGCATTTAAGCGAATTATTATGTTTAAATCAATTTCATGTTCCCGCTCTGATAGACAGAATGTGGCATTGAGTTGTACCACTCAACACATGTCTTGATAGATTGGAGCGTCGTCTGAAAGCAGACAACTGAGTCGGAGTCTTAACAATAGGTTCCCATTGCCTTCCCTGCTATGTGGAAAAATTCGAGAAGGAGCTTTTATTATTACTAGTTAGTTTAAGAGTATATATATAAAACAATTTTTATTATTTAGGTACCAAATTTGTTGGTGCTGGCAATTTTTTGTAAATAATCTTCTCATTTCAATTATTTTGAAACTGCTTTCAGGGACTGACTGCCTGTGATTCTAATGGGGTAGTTGGGACAACGTCTCTACCAAAATATATCAAACCTCTGGGACCGTATACTTCAGACGCTACAACAATACAGTCCTTAGCTACAGCTTTACATGTTTCATCACAACCCATTACAGGTAATATTAATAGTGGATTCTACCTACCTTAGATAGAAACTAGACTGTCAACATGCTTTATTACTCTTTTCATAGATACTTTTTAGTTCGTAAAATTTAGGTAAAAATGAAAATAATTTGAGTATAATTTCGCTTTGCGCTGTATGCCGTATATAGCAAGGTATGCAGAGGAAATGTAATGTTAAGACAATGTTACACACTTTCCGCCCAATATTCGAGAAATTGAGTTTTGAGGTCCTAAATTCAACGCCGTGCTTAGTCGTGTTACTAAAGCGAAGATCATTTCCCTGAGTATAACCCCGTAAACTGTGGCGAAAATACTTTATATCATTTTAAAAAAAACAAAACAACATCCACAGGTCAAACCGGATCAAAACAAACAATAATAGAGAGTCCTGGAGTTTTTTTAAATCCGGACCAGCCATTGATAGCTGCGGTGACCATAACAAAGGATGACCTGCGTCGGCAAGAGGAGCGTGTTAAGCGCGCGCGTTTGAGGCTCCACGAGGCCCTATCGGCCGCATAGGGGTGCGCCGGCGGGGTCACCTCCGCCGCCTCACAGGAAGAACCTGTCGAACTGATGCTCCCAGACTCTACTGCTGATTCACCTAAGCCCTCTAATTCTGAATGTATTGCTGATAGTACTAATTAAGTTTTTAGATTAGGTGTCAAAGACTTTAAAGTTTTTTTTTTCTTCTTTTGTTCTATTAATTGCCATCAGTCGATAATGACAATAACGAGTTAGACTGGATTATTTATGTTATTTGGGTTGTGCCATTGCCCCAACTTGAAAAAGGGTATTGAGACTCACCCAATGTGCTTTCACTTTAAGTATGCTACAGCTAAGTTGTCAAGCAGTTTGGTTGTCTTTAACTTTGATTAATATATATAATAATATAATAATAATAATATTTATTAAATTAATATTTGATACATTACAATACAACTTTAATCGTTAATAACTGCAGTAGTATAAACTGTGTTGCAGTTATTAGCTCCCTATATATTTTTACTTCATGTTGTATTCTGCATAGAGAGAGGTAGGTGACTTATGTCAAGACACTGCATTTCCCAGGCACCGCCCAAATTTCGATAACTAATAGCACAGTTTAGAGCAAGCTAATGAAAATAATCGTTTTCTCTGAGTGGTGATTGGAACCTACAACTACAGGGTTTAAAGTTTGACACTGAGCTACAATGGCCCAAATATATATTTTTAACTGCTGCCATTTGTTAGTCACTATAATCAGTTTGGCTGGATTCTTTTATGATTGTTATTGGGTTTTAGAACCCAACACACCAATCCATGGTCTTAAGCTTCAGACAATGCATTTTGTTTTTTAGCATCTCAGTTTATACTTACAGCTGTGAAATGTAACATAAAAATGATTGAATTTTATATTGAACTTGTGAATTTAAGGCAATAAAATGGAATTACTATATTTTCCATTAACCTTTTCATTAGGTATATTTAAGTAATATAACACTAATATTAAAATTATTTTTAAGATAGCTTTTATATATTTTCTAAATTTAATAAATGTGCGAGTGAGATAGAAATTTATTGATAAAAAGATTCTCTGAAATGACAAATTAAGATTTATATATGTGATTGGCAAAAACAAATAAAGCTGTTCAAAAACTCAGTGATTAGGTATTTAGTATTTACATGATTTTTCAGACATCATCTGTATCTTAACATACAGAATAAAAGTCACTTTCTACAGATTGGACCCCACTTATATATAATACACATGCATGCTATATAAATGAAGTCTAAATAATAAGATTCAAAATTCAATATTCCTTTTTGTATTATTAGTGTTTGAACCATCTTAAAAGTAAGTGTGGTTTATGTAATAAAAGACCATTATTTCAAAACATTTCACTTTTATTTTTTCTCAACTCTTTTAAGCTAGTAAACTTTAAGGCAAAAATGTTAATTACATTAGTGTGTTAGTTGTTAAAATTGAGTCACAACCGTAATACTAATGATAATTTGTAATAAAAATGACAATAATAGCTATTTTAAATGACTACAAGTAAAAATGTATTCTTTATCTGCAAGATGGACGGGCAGTGAATGTTTTACAGTGGAGACTCGAATTATCGGCACTCAATTATATGGATTCGGTGTTACTACACTATCAACCAAAAACATGTTACAGTTACACATTTCAATGTAGAAATAGGGGGAGCTGACACCATAGAAATGTTACTAATAAAATAAACCCTAAAAAAAAAAGAAAAACGTTTACACAAACATATCTGCTAACGTCCAGATAAATAAAGTATCTTTAGATAAGCCCATGCATTTGATTGAAAGATTTATTTAGCTTCACGCTGTATCTCGCATATAACAAGGTAGGCAAAAGAAAACCTAGTTAAGACACTTTCCGCCCAATTTTCAAAGTGCAATGTCTCGAGACACAATTGAATGGTGGATCTTAACGCCGCGCTTTGTCTGGTTACCAGAACGAGCATATTAAATGAATTCATTATCCTGAGTAGAAATCGCATCCAACATGAAAACATGATTAATGTCTTATTTATCGTCAGAAATGTTTTATTATAATTTATGTATTTAAGATTTATTTTGTCTGTATATTTTCAAACCCCATCATACATTAAATTAGAAATTTGGAGTGCCCAACAATGATGTCCAGTTAATTCCGGTTTCCACTGTATTTATCTTACATTTACTGTAACAAATGATTTAATAACAATACTTGTCATAAAAAAGCTAAATCTAATTTTAAAATTTGCTCGATAAAAATTCTTGTGAAATAAACATTGGTTAAAATTATTAAAGTGAATATAATACGACTAGATGTTTTTTTTTCCATTTTTTTTGCTTACTAACAGTAAGCATACTTAGATTTAAATATTTTTATTTAAGAAGTAAAATAATATACACTTATACTATAATTAAAAATTACAATGGTATTATTTGTAAAGGCCCCATGCATTATTAAATTTCAAGCATAAATTTTACTTCTAAACTTACATGATAATTGAATTTCTGCTAATAACTAGATATCAGACTATATTTGTCAAAATGGGACTAAGTATTTGTGCCAATTATTGTGCAGTTGTTAATAATAACATAATGTAGAATGTAAAATGAAATTTTACATTCTACACCTTAATGAACTTTAAAATTAATTTAATATGAAATAGATTACTTTAAGCAATATAATCTGAAACCACTTTGGAATAATTATTCAAGATGTATGATATGTTAGTTTTTACCTTAGATTATGCATAATATAACAGTTGTTTATATTATTCCTAAGGTTTAACATTTATAAATTATGTAATGTATGATAAATTTTGATATGTTATGAGATCATTCAAATATTCAAGTTAATTTGATGTTATATTAAGTCCATGGATAAAAATTCGAAAAGAGAACCGTACCAATGACTAAATAACTAAGAAAATAACATTGAATTAATTGTGATTGATAATCAGGCATTCTCCTGGTAATAATGAAAGTTTTCCACTTACTATACATATTGTCCACACCTTCTAAATTTGCTATAGACAAATGATGAGAAGGTATTCTTTTCCCAACACCAATGCGTCGGAAATGTTCATTTATAGTGTTTTGATCAGATGTTGGAGTCGGGCCTACATTCATTTTACTTGAACAAATCCAGTACAGTACAGGGCTAGCAGACGCTAAAAGTCTTGTAGAAACTTGAATATGAACAAATAAAATGCAAAAACATGTTAAGAAAACTATATGAACAACATAAACAAAAAAAATAGGATCATTGGCCCCAAAACCTTTGGAATATTGCTTATGCCTATATACTACTTTATTTGCATATCCAAAAGTGAATACATTGTCCTTAAGTCCAAGTCTTAAGCACAATCTGAAATTATTTTTTATATATACTAAGCAATGATATAACAATATAAGAATAATAGGGGAACCTAACATAAAATTGGGAATCTGTTTAACTTTGTAGTAGTTTAAAAATCCCACTTCCCAGTAATGTTTTTGTACGTAAGAGTATGATAGAGGTAATGAACTATTACACCAAGGGCTCTCGGCAGATCCTGGTAGTAAAAATTCAGTATTAGATAAGAAATCTGGCAAATTATGGTCGCTATGAGTGCAGAACTTAAAATAATTATAGGTTTGAAGCAAAACATATGGTATTATTGCAATAATCAATGTTAGACATAAAGCTATACAAGATGTAAATAATGGTAAAAATAAAAATGGCATTATAATTTTATTTTTTAAAGTTTTAAATTTATATATAATTTCTGGCAAAGTTCTTTCAATTACATTTTTATAGCTGGTGTATAGAATAAATCCCAAATTAATAATGCCATTTGAACGACTTATCATAGACAAACCTGCAGGCAATGCACTAGTAATATCTATATTTGCAAATCTTAAAGTTTCATTTTCTGTACATTTTAACATTGTATAAAATGACATTAATGCAAAAAGTGATTCTGAATATGGAGCAGAAAAAAATATACTTGCGGGATTAACACAGTACAAAATTACTGATTTATATGCTTTGCATTCACTTCTAAGAATTCTTATGCTTAACTTGTGTAGTACATCTGCAGATTTGATAAATACAATTAAATTTACAATAGTAGCAGAAATCAATAAAGTACTGTGGAAATTTAAAAATGTACCCAGTATACTATTTAATATATATGCGACATATCTTACAATTAACGGGAACAGTGGAAAAAATGCCAAACAGTTTTCATATGTGTATCCATATTGTGCTATATGCATAAAATACTGTGAATCCCATCGAGTTAGACCACCTAAGATTGTACTAATAATCACATCACCTTTGTTTTTACGCAATTGTGGATCTTCGGGGCTCAGAAAAACATTTGCATCATGATCAGGTATAATAATATTAGAAACAGCTTGTAGAAACAATATGAAGATTCTGGTACTAAATGCAAACCACAATATTTTCTGCCTCGGAGTGTACATTGTAACCTATAAAACAATACATTAGTAATATACAATATATTTTTGTAACATTAAATAATTTTATGTTATTGATTAAAGGTAACCTCAAAAAGTGGTTTCTAATATTTAAGAGCTGTTGAGTTAATTTCCTAATAAAGTTTATAGTACATTATAATAAGGAACACTTAGTTCTACATTAATCAAACACGGATTGTTTTAAAGATTACATGCTTTATTTTGATTTTTATGAAATATTCTTTGACAATGCAGTAAAATGTAAATAGCACAGAATGTGATGTGCTTGACATTGACAGGTCAATATAAATATTAACTATTTTATATAGAAATATCTAGTTTAAATAGAAATGAACTTTATTTAAAATATATTATGAGTATAAAACACTTTTTATTGCATAGTAAATATATGGCCTGTATCAACCTCGTATTTCAATATAAATTTCTTTTCTAGAAAACGTAAAAATCTAACTTAGTCTGAAAATATTTCTATTGACCCATTTAACGATATTTTCAGAACAATATTAGTTGTAATTGGTAAATAAAATTATTTAATGTTATATTTGCCAATTTAACATTTTTATTATTAAAATAAATATTTTATATTACTGTTACCAATATAGTTATGTAGATTAATTATTTTACACAAAAATACATTTTGTAAGCAATATCCAAAGAGAAGCTAGCTTTCCTATATATTTAAAATTAAAAATGTTATTGGAGGTTGAGCAAACACAAGTCGCGCACGACATGACGACACCACGTAGTGGAATTCAGTTTAGGTTTGTCCATCTCAATAAAAGAAATATGTATTTTCACTTGAAAATATTTTCTATAGCGTCTAATTGAATATGTACCAGTTAGTACATACTGTCTATAAGTAATAGACTCAGGTCTATAACTACCATGCGCCTCGCCTTGTATTGGATATTTTCTAATTAAAACATTCCATTTTTTTTATTATTCCAGGTATAATTAGAAATTTCAATATTTGAAATGAAACAATTGTATAAGCATTTTCAAACTTTATTGATACATAATTAATATTTTGTATTAATATTATACTATAATTATAATCCTTGAAATTTAACGAAAACCTTAACAAAAATCAGCGGCAAATGCCGTATTTTGTTTTTACAACTTAAAATTTGCTACATATTTAGTAGAATGAAGCGATAAGCTCAATTCTAAATTGCTTCCACCTTAAAAATACAAAATAACTGTACAATCAGCTAATACCGTACCAGACAATTTGAACCCATTCACTAGAAAGAAATCGAATGTTCCTAGCCCACATATAACAAAGTTAGAAAACATCATTGCTGTTAGAAAGACACACAAAAGCAATTTAAACCTGACAATTCAATTTAGAGATGATTATTCTCATAAATAAATTACGTAATATTCTAACAACTTAAAATAATAATTTTACAATGATATCTTGTATGTCATTTCTCTAATGCTTCAACAGCATTAGTTTATTATAAGATAAAAAAATCATTATTTCAATAGCACTCTGTAATTTTTATTGCCAGGATTACCTTACAACACTCATTTTAAAGCAAATTATTTACATAAACCTACATCATTTACCTAACTTTATGATAACTAAAAATAGGATTTTTTATAATATTGTTGGATAGGGAAATAATGAAAATAAAAAAAAACAAATATATTAAATAAAGTAAACAAGCAAAACGAAATGTTTACAAAATAATCTTAGTCCAAAATGTTATGACTGGTTTATTTCTGAACAGAAACAAACTATTTTACCTAGAGTAAGAAGGAATGAATAAAAATTTCGCTTGAGACATCATCTATCAACTTTTTTTATGACACGTTTGTCTCTCATACAATCATCGTCAATATAACACACAGACTTGCACCAAATTATAGCACAAACAATTAGACTGTAAAGACAAAAGTAGTAAAAAAATAGTGTATTGTGAATTTTTCAAAAAGAATTAAATAAATAGTATTCTGTGTATACGTGGTAAATCATATTAATTTACAATAGATATATGTGAGATGGTATAGCAAGTCTGAGTGGGAACGGTGGCGCCCGCACTGGTGTTAGCTCATAGATAATTGACCGAGAGCCAGTAGCCTTTCAACCGCCGCATTCACGTCACCAAATGTTGCGATCAGAGCTGAAATATAATAAGGATAAATTTAACAGTTTTATCTAATGTTTAATACTTTTTTATGTTAATTTTCTTCAACAAATATCAAAATTAAAATACTAAACACAATACCTTGCAAATTGGCCTCCCTATTAAGGAAACCCATTGCAGCCAGTTGTTCAAGTTGTTGTGAGTAGCGTTGTTCTGGAGGCTGCTGAGTGTTGGTTTGATTGTTTGACATTGCAGATACCATTCGTTGCATAAACTAAAAAGTCATAAAGTAAGTTAAATATTTAAAAAATAATGAGGGCGTCATGGCACAGTACAGGCAGTACATGTATCCCAGTCTCAAGAATTACTATTTGAATAAATGAATTATTTTTATTTCTGTTATTGTATTTGAAATTAGAAGTGCAGAGATCAACAGGAATTGCCTGTCTCAAAAAAATTGGCAGAAAGTAGGGTACAGAATGTCTCACAGTACCTCTGTTCTGCCATATAAGGAAAATTTCCCCACAGTGGCAAAACTTAACACCGCACTTTGTTTTATACAAGCAGGGCAATGAGAATAATTTAAATATAATCTTTCTCCAGATTGATAAACAAAAAGTAATATTTAACTTTAAGTACTACTACTACAAACATTAAGTAATATTTAAATTGTAAAACATAAATCAATATGATTAACACACAATATAATTAAAAAGTGATTACTGAAAATTCAAGTTGAAACAAACAACAAAGAATTAAAAAAGAATAAAATAATTTACAATACTGATAGTAATCTTGAGGATGATGTTGTTTAGCAGCACACCTTCTAATTATACACATGATAGCCGTGGGATTGATTCACATTCTGGGGAAAGGAGTGTCTTAACACTATGTTCCATTCTACTCAACTATGTAGGATAAAGCTTGAAATAAAAAAAATCACTTACTTGTGTAAATAACTCCGAGTTTTGTTGTTGACGTGCTTGTTGGTTGTTCTGCGAGGGTGGGTTGGTCGCAGGAGTGGGGGGCGTGGCAGTGGCGGCTGCAGGCCCAAAACCCAAGTTGCTGACCAGTGTAGGGGCCGCAGCGCGTAGTTGTTCCATACCTTGTTGTATTTGGAGTAGCGCATTTAGTGCCTGGAGAGATACACTTGTTTAGATTAACCTTGTTTTTTCTTAAATTATTTTTGTCATCGGTTGACTAAAAAAAGGGGCCACAACGGGGAAACGGGGACGGGACAAAAGTAATTAAGTATGTGACTGTAAACGCAACTGGTTGTGGGTTCGATCCCCACTCGAGGAAATAAAATATTTATTTAAATTTACATTATCATTTCTTCAGTCTGGTGTCGAGGCAAAAGCGCGGCGTTGAGTTCCGCCACTCAACACTCAATGCCTCCAGAATTCGGCGAAAAGTGGGGAACGGAGTGTCTTAACACTAGGTTCTCCCTGCCTACCCTGCTGTGTGCGGGATACATCGTGAATCTGATTTTATTTATTTTATTATTTAAAATAGTTTTGACTATAGACATAGTCCAAAAACCATTGTGGCGCAGTGGCACAAGAGGACAAAGCTGTGAATGTAAACGCGGCAGTTGTGTGTTTGGTTCAAATTTGGCGATATTAATTATTTTTTAATTAAACTTTTCATTTCATCATTCTGGTAACATGGCAAAGCGCGATGTGGAGTTCCGCAACTCAACACACAATGCCTCGAAATTTCGGCGGAATGTGTGGAACAGACTGTCTTAACACTAGATTATCTCTGCCTACCATGCTATATGCGGGATACAGCATGATGCTGAAAACAAACATAGTCCAAAGCGAAAATTCCATTCCATAAATTATAAGGTTTTTCAAGGTGTACAGATTTTCTATAATGCTCAGAAGAGAGCTGACACTAAATGACAACACTGCCTTCAGTTAATAGTTGATAGCCAAGTATTAAACTCACTTGTGGATTAGACATCATCTGCTGCATATCAGGATTCTGTATTTGATTGAGCATCTGTGGCATCATGGTGCGTATCTGTTCTTGCAGCTGTGGATTGTTGGCGAACATAGGGTTCTGGAACAGAAACAATTTAATAAATATAATCTATATAAAATATATATATATATAATTTTAAGTCTTTTTAAAGTTTTTAATATGAACATTTAGAATAACTATACAATTGGCAAATTACAAAAATCACAGCAGTTGTTCAAAACATGGAACGCTATACCATTTTTTGAAGCGCTAATCACACGCTAGGAAAGACAATATATGTAGAAACATATAAAAAATTTTATGTAGTGGGACAGGAACTGGGAATAATATTGTACCCAATTAAGCCATACATTGTTATCAAACTTTATCAACATTTTTACTTGTTGGCTACAATTTATTTTTGTAAAAAAAATATGTATTTCAAAAAGAAATAACATAAAAATTATAATATTATTTCAATGAGTTCGGCATAATTAGACCAACTTTTATCATAACAACAATGTATAATAAAAACATTTCTAATGACAATTTTTCCTCACTTCCCTGCAGAATTGGTAATTAATTGCATTTTGTGGAATTGGATAATTCCATAACTAATTAGACATAGCACAAAACTTCATTGAAAATTGTTCCTTTACAATTAAAGTGATCAGTTATCAGTTTAATTGCAAACACGACATTTATGGATTCAATGCCTATTTAGGGGTGAGTGAATGAGTTATTTTCATTTTCTTGTTCCGAAAGGGCCAAGCGCGGCGTTGAATTCCGCCACTCTACACACAAGTTTCGAAAAACAGGCAGAAAGTATTGAACCTGATTTAGGGTCTTAGCACTGGGCTTTGTGAAGACTAAAAACACACACATACACTTGTCAAGTCATACATACTATACATTACATATGTTAATTATTAATATAAATAACAAATGTAATGTATAAATCATATACAATAGAAAATATGACAAGTAAATTAAGAGGAAAGAAATGTTCTTACCTGGTTAATCAATTGCGACGCCACTTCTGGGTCAGCAGCTAATGCTTGTAGCATATTATTGGTATAAGGAGCTGACAGCATGGACTGTACCAGTCGAGGGTTCTCCGACATTTGTTGGAGGAGGGACTGCATGCCAGGTGTGTTGATGAGACCTGGACCAGTGCCTGTACCTGTTCCCGTCCCTGCTCCTGTCCCTGAAGTGTTGGAACCACCTCTATTCCAAGGGTTCGGTAATGGTTGTCTGTTTTCAGAACCTTGTTGTGGATTGGTACCATCTAAGAAGATAGATATTAGAGTTATTTACAGATTAGAGGCAGTTGTGGTGCAGTGGGACAGCATCTGACTGTAAATGTAATAGTTCTGTGCTTGATTCCTATGTAAGGAAATGATTATATATTAAATATTTTATCATATTCATAAATATCAATGATATATAATAAATAGCATATGGTAATGTATAAAGTAAATTTACCTGAGTTATCAACAAGTCCAGAAAATGGATTTCCCGCCATACTGCTGGCTACATTAAGCATTGGCTCTTGAATATCACGATACATTCTTTGTAAAGCATTATATCCACCTAGAAACAATAGCAAAACATACATTTTGTTCAAGTTTTTTAAATGTATTATTTTTGACTTGACTTGACTAGGAATGTTATGCAGGTAGTTTTATCAGAACCAAAGCTTGATTCAGACTTTATGAATTTGTTTATTAGAGTTAGAACTGAAGTCAAAGCCAGAGTAGAAATATAACATCTTACGAAGATTACATTTTTCAGTATTTACACAATTTTTATGGAATAGATAAATATGTGAAAAAAACAAATAGTTACATACTCTCAATTTTTTGAATTAAAAGCATACTTTACAATGTAAATATCATTTAAGTTACAGACAAGTTAACTTGTTTGTACAGATTGAATAGAGTAGTCATAGGTATTATATCAATTGAAACTTATCTGTGATGGTTCTGACCTAGAAGAACAACACATTTGGTTCTTATTTTGATGTGTGTAAATTTACTTTAAAGCTATGCAACTTACCAGGTATACTTTCCAAATTGGACAAAGCTCTATCATGGGACCTCATCAACTCTTGCAACATAGCAGGGTTCCTAGCCAATTCCATAGTTTGCCGCAACAATTCAGGATTGTTTAACATATGACTAATTTCTGGGTTTCTCTGAAATATTTTGGAAAAATTGTATTTTTAAGCATTAACTAAATTAATTTCTAATATAATCTTTAGCTTTTTGTTAAGCACTTATAATGTTAAAAAATGTCAATTATGACTTTATGATATTATTGATTTAAATATATTTCTATATATAACTTAAAAATATTTATTTGTTCAGTGTAAAATCAAAGTATACTATATTTACTTACAGCCATTAAGTCTTGCATTTGTGGATTTGAAGTTATTAGTGATCTCATATTTTCTGGATCATTCATCATTTGTTGCACCAAAGGATTGTCAAGTACTTGTCTTAGCATTTCAGGGTTTGATAAAAGCTCTTGTTGCATACGGGCCTAAAATATTAAAAAATAATTAACACAAAATATAAATCATACACTTATGTAAAAGTATTGAATAAATTTTACAAATATAATTGTTATATACTCTAACTTTACCTGAAGATCCATAAATGTACTTTGACCTAAGCCCAAGCTTTCGAGTCCAGCAAGGCCACCAAGAGAGTTTAATCCAAATGGTGTTGCACCAATATCCGCTAAAATATATAATTTTCAGTAAATAAAACAATATTTTTTCATCTATATAATTTCATTTACACAACACACATTTCGTCATTTTGTACACTTCACTATATTTACCTGGAGGACGTCGAGTTGCTCCTTCAGGCTCAGGCCTTGGTGGAGTTTTTATCACAAGATGAACTGTCAATCCATCTTTGATGTTATGCTGCTTGAGTGAGTCGGAATCATTCATGATTTTTCCAGCAAAAATTAGACATAATTGTTCCGGTTCTGCATTGAATTTAGGGGAAAGCACTTCTTTAAGCTAAAATGATAGAATTTAATGCTGAATGATTAGGGAAATGTCATCACTGATTGCGTATGCAATATCTATGATATTACGCCATGAATTAGAGGCCTAGTGTCATTGTACTTACTTTTTTGATATCGGCATCTTCCTCTATTTCGACTTGCTGCTTTTCTTTTGGAGTTTTAACTGTAATTGTAATCTTTTTAGGTTCATCTTGGCCTTCTGCCATTTTATCAATTCTAGATGACTCTGTACTTTGGCGGAATAGCAATATGTAGCACTAGAATTTGACGACTATGCGTCGAATACAGATAAAATATGAACTTAAGGAACAACGTTTCGTTTTATTATAATTTTTTGTTTGATTTTAGAATTAAAATATATAACTGTTTATTATCATATGTGATTAAATAATATTGAATGTTTTCTTATAGCTCTATATATTAAAATTTAATTGAAAATTCAAATAACTAAAAACTGTCCATAAATTTGATATAATAACAAAAACAAAATTTATCTAATCTGCAATTTATAAATAATAATTAAATTTGTGTCTGATTAAAAATTTATTGAAGTAGGAAGATAAACAGTGATATTAATAATTCAATTTGTTGAACCACAGACTAAAGACTATTAACTATTTGTATTGTTCATAAAAGTTTTAATTTTCAGAATTGACAACCAATTGTCTAAACAGCTGACAATAATTGACATAAGGTGAAAAAACAAAAAACAATATATGTATCTAAATAGCAATAGTTGTAATAGTAACAAAATTTTAATGCAATTCTTTCAGTTACGTTTTGTGAGTTACCCTTAAAAATTATGAGAATGCGTCATTGTTTATTATAATAACAAGAACCTATTCGATAGTTCCTTTAAAAAACTTAATTATATTTTATATGAATTGTTTCAGGCCAATTTTTGGTGCTACATTAGAGCGATATTTTCTAATTGAAATATTTTAATTTCAAATAAGATAATGCATATAGCTTATATTTATATATAAATTTATAATTATTATTACTTTCAAAAATGGAAGTTAGTTATTTTTTATTTGTAGTAAATTTTATAAGAATATATGTATTATTTCCTATGTAATCTTTTTATGGTATTTTATTTTTTTATTTTAGGCAAAACATAATGATGATTTTATAGAAAGTGAAGAAAGACAATCCACAAACAGCTTAAAACAAATATATAATGTAAATTCTAAAAGAAAAAAAGATGGAGCTAGAGGTGAGCTTTATATACATTTCAACATTTATAAATTGTAGTCATTTCCTATTGTGTTTAACAATAACAAATAATATAAACATTTAAGATGAAAAAACAATTGATAACTTGCCAAAAGAAGATATAACACATAATATTGCCTCTACAATATTACTTCATAATTATGATTGCAAATTGAATGCAGAAGATGATACATCACAGCCAACTTCATGTACAGAACCCATTATACCTGCTGAAACTACCCACAAGAAAAAGAAAAGGAAAAGGTAACAAAATCAGACTATATATATGTATATGTTTAACCAACTTTGTAAAAGGAGAAGGTTTTCAATTCAACTGAATTTATTTTGTGTTTGTAACTTATAACTTTTGACTGGGTGGATGGATTTTGATGTTTCCTTTTTTTTATTTGAAAGCTGGTGCTAGAGGGGGCAATCTGAAATATATATAAAAAAATAGTTGTTACACATCAGTCAGGATCTATCTCTGAGTAAAAGATACCTTCTACTACAGTAATTGAATAATAAGAGTGGGTCACCAGATAATGGGTAGGAACTATAACAAATATAGAAAACAAAACAAGTGTATGTTTTTATGAGGATATGAGATGAATGTGGAAAGCCATGTTGCTGCCGGTTTATGGTGCCTTAACTGCATTGATGAGACAGCGAAAGGTCAGCACAGTTACACGTTTGGCCGTACACAATGCAGTGTTGGTACCAATGCTGTGAAAAATTGTGACAGTGGATGAGGCAAAAGAAGTCTGTAGAGACTATAATGTTTGGCTCTTCATTGAAATCAAGCGAGAACGGGGGATAGATTACAATTCCTCTCTGGAGGTCTCAGGTCCTTGGAGTTGCCACTTCACAGTTTGCCACAAGCTGTCGCCCTATTGTTTGTTATTATAATGGAAATCAAACCTACAACCATTGTGTTTGCAGTCAAATACTCCTCCATTGGTTTTAACAAAATATTAACTATATAGTATATTTTTAAAGTATTTTGCACTATGTATTTTTAGATCTCAAATAACAATATGTCTAACAAACTGCCGTTATGAATCCATACGTAAAGTTGCAAGCGCATTCGGCATGCGTGAAGTATCCGAGGAAGAAGCCTGGAATTTTTATTGGACTGATATGAGTGTTTCTGTAGAAAGGGCAAAAGAAATGAAAAGGTTTCAGCGCATAAATCATTTTCCAGGCATGCTTGAAATTTGCAGGTAAATTACAAAATAAAAAACAAGTAAAATTCCCTTTTTTTTCGGTTGTCAAATTTTGTTAAATTTAATATTCCGTAAACAATTTCAAAAGTGGAAAGTGGAAAAGAAAGTGGAGTGTTTTGACCACAGCATGTATATGTCAACTGAAGCTGAAAAAAAGAAAATTAAAGACACAAAGAATAGATAAAATAATTATATTGATGTAAATAATTCTTCACTGTTTTTAGAAAAGATTTGCTGGCCCGTAATTTAAATAGAATGCAAAAAATTTACCCAAAAGAATATAACTTCTTTCCAAAGACCTGGTGCTTGCCAGCAGAGTGAGTTTTTATGTTTCTTACTATCAACACAAATTACTTCGGATACGATAACTATTAGAAGTCCCATCAATTATTTTTAATGGTATCTACTGTCTATGCAATATGCACCATCATAGTACAACTGAGAAACTTCTTACTGTACATATTCATGAAAACAAACACCATTTGTGGATAATAATATGATACTTAATAATTTTTTATGTTTCTGTTCCTGTAAGACAATCGACCGAACTTAATACACAATTCCTCTAACATAGATGAAAACTGCGTGTTTTATCACATAGGTCTCCGAACATTAACATTTCAATAAAAACGATTTTAAATGAAAACGTTGTACTTAATTAATTAGTATATTTAAATCGTTAAATAATTTTTAGTTTTGGAGAGGCGTTAAACTATAGTAAAGCACGTAAAAATAAAACATTTATAATAAAACCAGAGTGTGGCAGTCAAGGACGTGGAATTTACCTTACGAAATCATTAAAAGATATTAAGCCCACAGATAAGCTTATTTGTCAGGTTACAGTATTTTATTTTATGTTTTAAATTTGTTTACATCATGAATTGTGGGTTCGAACCCCGCTTGTGGCAATGAACTATTTTCAGTGCCCCGCTCTGCAAAATGCAGTGTTGACTAATGCTACTCAATATACAATATCACGAGGCATGAAGCGGGCGGAGAGCGCAGAACAGAATGTTTTGACATTAGATTCTTTCGTAAGTCGAAAGAATCTAATGTTAAAACTTTCATAACGATTCACCTTTATATGCGGAATACAGCGACAATCAATAATACCTATATACATCCGACCGATCAACAAAATTAGTCAATTAGTCCTTGTAACTTATGGAATTATTCCTTGTAACTTATGGAAAGAAGGGCAGCTACGACTCATCGTTCGTACCTATCTATCTGAAGTTAGCTGTAGATGATTGCGCAGCTTTTATTTAAGGATTTTTCTTACTCTTGAATTTTTCTCCCCGAGTGAATAATATGCAAAAATTCAGAAAGCCTAACTTCAGAGCTGCCACGACTCGTCGAGCATGCTGTAGTTTTCAAACTACCCACTTCTTTCCGTCCGATTCGGCTTCTTCGATGAGCATGAACTCGTATAGTCCTTCCTAAATAGTCAATAATAAAATTTTAAGCGTACATTTGCATATTTTTAACGTTTTTGTCATTACGAGGACAATCAATGTAAAACGAAACTAAAATAGGTATTCTATTTAAATAGGTTAATAAAATCCCCAAAATAAATAACTTCAAATTCAATACTAGGTATATGTGGCAATATAATGAAAGGGTCACCTCTAATTCTTAATAATAATATTTCAGGTGTATTTGTCAAAGCCATACCTCGTAGATGGTTACAAGTTCGACATCAGAGTGTACACACTCATCACGTCATGTGATCCTTTGAGAATTTTTGTATACAACGAAGGACTTGTACGGTTCGTATTGTTTATCTTTACTAGTATTGGTATTTCATATAATGCAAATGTTATCGGAGAGTGGGAAATGGATGCCTAATAAGGAACGGAGTGTTTTAACACTAGGTTCTCAGGTCCCCTCTGCCTACCTCTACTATGTACGAAATACAGCATGGGGCTGAAAAATTAAGCTATGATTTTATGTACAATATAATTATTGTCAAAGGAAGAAAGACATATCGTATTTAAATACATACAAAAACAATACAGGTTCGCAACAAGCAGATACGCGGACCCGAACATCAATAACACGACGAACGTGTTCATGCACCTCACCAACTACGCTCTGAACAAGCACAGCCGCACCTACGTGTACGACTCTGAGGCGGGCAGCAAACGGTGAGGGAACCTGCTCCATTTTCGTGATATTGCATGTTTGTATGGCGGAGTTAGACGCTTTGTGTTCTTATCGTAGTCAAAAATAAACTTACTTGATTCCTCCGAGTGGGAATCAAACGCCAATTTTAAAAAGATATCTGTGATAAATATAATTTTAAAGATTTCTAGTCTTTAAAATTTAAATGACAATCAATGAAAACAATGAAAAAAGACTAATTATTTCCGGCAACAGAAAGATATCAACATTGAATAAAGTGCTGCTATCTCAAGGCGTGGACCTGGACCACCTCTGGCACGCCATCGACCAAGTCATAGTGAAAACTATAATATCTGCGTGGCCCATACTAAAACACAGCTACCACGCTTGCTTTCCTTCTCACGATATGGTTATTTATAATTTTAAAGTCAATATACTATATTTTCATATTAGAAATTAGAATATAATTTTTTATAGGTGTTATTGCGAATTACATTTGATTCTACGTCTATATTTATTATATTAGTAGTTTAAGTAGCGAAGTACAATAAAAGTACCTATTCTTTTCGCTGTAGTGATGTAGTCTATTAATAAAATATATTTGTATAATATTATATATAATATTAATAATTAGTTATATCTAGAAAAAAGTTTTTTTTTTGTTTCACGCACTGCAAATAGCAAGGTAGGCAGAGGGAACCTGGAACCTAATGTTAAAACACTTGTTCCCATAAAGACATCCTTCTGTAGACTTCTGGAGGTATTGAGCGTTGAGTAGTGGAACTCAACGCTGCGCTTTGCCTCAAAGAAATCAAAATATTAAATATTTCTTCTTCGAGTGAATATGGAACCCACAACCTATAGCTTTTACAGTCGCACGCTTGTGCCCCTGCGCCACGACAGGGCTACTAAATGCTAATTAATATAACTGTCTTTCAGGTTCATGCTTGCTTTGAAATCCTTGGGTTCGATATACTTCTGGATCACAAGATGCATCCCTATATTTTAGAAGTAAGTTTCTTCGTTATGATTTTCAATGGATACTAGAACGACTATCGACCTTTTTTGCAGTATTATTGCATTTCCAACATTATTTATTCATATTCGTCTAATTCTATTCAATAGTATTGTATTCCACTACATTATTATCAAAGAGGTAAATGTTTTACTACATTTTTTATTGTTCTTTTTTTTCTGTATCCCGTACATAGCAGAGTAGATAGAGAGAACCTTGGAACCTAGTGTTAAGACATTCCGCTCTCATTAAGTCACTTCTGTTACCCAGTTGTGTTCCCCACTGTGTGGAGTTGAGAAACTAAACATCAGAACGCAACGCAATAAAGAAATGAAAATATTAAATATTTCATTTCCTCGAGTGGAAATTGAACCCTCAACCTGTTGCGTCAACAGTCACATGTTAGTGCCAGTTTTTCAGTGCGTTTTTTTTATTATAAGGTAAATCATTCACCAAGTTTCCACACCGACACGCAACTCGATCGTGAAGTGAAGGAGAGCCTCTTATCGGACACGTTCACTATGCTCAACATATGGCAGTGCGATAAGAAGCGCGTGTTAGAAGAGGATAGGAAGAGAATACGGGATAGACTGTTGCAAAATAACAAGTAAGAATGTGACTTATAATTATTGTTATTAGTTGAAAGATTAATACATTTTTGGAGAACGTATAATAATTTTATGGGAGCGGAATTTGAAACAGCGCCTATTGGAAACTGTCTAAGCGGCCTGTCCACTGTCTACTAAGCTAATCGTGTTCATCGAGCTTAAAAATACTTATATTCTTGTCACACTCACAAATTATTTATTTTGTTAGTGGTTAAGATTTTTCAAACTATGTTATTTGATGAGGACGTATGGACGCTTGGACGGTTGCCAAAAGGCGTAGTTTCAAATCCCGCTACGTTATAACATTAATTCTTACATAGATTTCCTGAGTACACGCCCACTGAAGAAAAGGAACCTGAGAAAAGTCCTTGGCAGACTCAGATCCAATGGGAAGAAACTCATCTGGGTAATTTTAGGTAAAGTATAATACATTTTGTATAGTTATTGTATTGTATATTTTGTAAAGACATTCAAATCATATCAAAATTGATATGTTTTGAATCTCATCATACAAATTAAGTAGTGTACACTACGTAACATTAGTCGATTTAACGGTGAACTTTTTAAATAGTCGAAATTACCCGACTAAGTTGGTTAAGCTTATTAAAACAATTGTACTAGCTAGATAAGCACTATATTGCTTTCAAAGTTCTTTAAACTAAAAATTTACTGCATTTTACAGTTTTTTTTTCGCTACAAGCCGGTTGGAGTTTCGACTTCGAATAAAATATAGTTTAATAAGGTAGAACATTTGGACGACTTCCAATAGAGGTACCCACCTCTCAAGTCTTGCTACGTTCAAATTTGTATACATATATTTGCTAAGAATGTACAGTTAACTTTCAATGCTCATTTTATAGATCCTTGTGGGTGGCTTGTGTTTGACAGTGGGCATTAAAAGGCTGCTGATCATCAGCATTGTATAATATAATAAAATAATATTTCTGTATAATATGTCGGCCATAATGAAAGGTGCCCTTGTAGGCGCGTGTACCCGGTGGGGTCCGCATACGCGGCGCTGTTCCAGCAGCCGGCCGGTTCGCTGTACACGGGCACGGCCGCCTCGCGCGCTCGCGGTGACTGCACGCGCACGCAGCTGCAGGACTTCCAGGTATATACTTAACAGGTTGTTTTTTTGCTCTGATAACAAAGAATTTTAAGTTCTGCCAATCAGCACATAATATCTTAAAAATTAAACACAAAATATATATATATATATAGTTATATAGTTTAGTTAGTCATGTAGTTAGTTATGTAGTCTATAGTTTTTATTTAGGTTATATATTTTTTTGGCCTCACATGTGATTTGCTTTTATTTTTTCTAAATTAATTTAATTCAACTAAAATATATATTTTATTTTATGTTAAAAATCTCCACTAACTTTTCATTTAGAAAAAAAGTACATCTGATACGTACATACGTTTCAAATACATAATATTTTTAGCAAAACAAAGCAAAAGCAGAAGCTTTGAAGAAACCTTCTCAACCTAAACCTAAAGAAATAGAAAAGCTTGATAAAGAAGAATCGAATACAGTAAATAGTGCAAGAAGTGTCGTTCCAGCGAAGCCACGACGTGATGTAAAACACAAGGATGAGAAAGCCAAGCCTGTTATTAAAGTATCTTTACAGCAAGTGCCGGTAAGATTAAGAGAGCTCTGAGAGCGATCAAATTAAGTAACTCTAAAAATACATGATCTCCATACACACAACCAGGGAGAACGTTAAAACACTAAAAAAGCTTCTTACCTTACAATATAAATTTGTATACAGAAAACGATAACGGAAGAAAAGGAGAAAGAAGTCAAGCCTCCATACGTGTTATGTTCATACGAACCGGACCCCATAGTAGAGAAGGAGGAGCGGGAACGTGTCAGTTTGTTAGCGCAACGAGACTTTTTAGTGAGGAGCTACGGTATGCTGGAACAGGTGAGTTTCATTTTGTGATTTATAATAATAAGATTTTTTTTTAAATTTCTTTTTTTAAATAAATGCAAGTACAGCGGCAGTATTATGTGTACGTTTATTACTCGGAGAATGAATTATTCTCATTTTGCTTAGAAGACAAGTGCCGACTCAACACGCCATTTTAATAACAATGTGCAATTTTAGTAATAAAATATTAAAGTGATAAGTAATTGTAAATTAACTTTTCAACAGTTTAGTAAAAAAAAACAACTACACGCTGTATTCACGCTGCACACATCAGGGTAGGCCAGGTCAATTTGTTTTAAGATATTCCGTTCCCCACTTTCTTGCCAACAAAGATAGATTAAGTATATCTTGCCGAATTCGTGTGCAGAGTTACGGAACTCAACCGCGTTTTGCCTCGACATCAGAGCGAAGAAATGAAATTTTTTATCTTTAAATGAATATTTCATTTCCTTGAGTAGCGATCAAACCCACAACCAGTCGCGTTTACCGTCACAGTTTGTGCATCTGCGCCACCACTGGCCTCAAGAAACTGCTTTTAAGATACTCCCTTGCCATTAAGACATTTCAGTTTTCAACACTTGAATTAAATTCGAGTCTGCTGCTGAGTGTGCATTACGATTGTATTAAAATTATTTTTATTTCTCCGATTTGATAAGACAAACTTAAAATGTATCTCGTAATTGTTCGATGACGGTCGCATGATTTGTATCTTAATAGTATCTTTAAACTTAATATAATATCATTTTGATTTTGCAAATAAAAAACTTTTACATTCTGATTTTTTTTTAATTGAATGAAAATTTTAACTTATTCTTTATTTTAATCTTGATGATGCACTCTACTTACGTCTTTGTTTTTAACAAACACTACAATTGTAGCAAAAAAATATTAAAAAATATATGTTTCCATAGATTTATTTAGTTATGAAAAAAATTGGCACGCTAAGGCCAGAGGACGAAAGGAAGTATGGAGTTTACGGAAGACTCTCTGTAGTCTCCAACACACCAAAGGTAATCTTCATGTTACACCAAATAATATTATAAATAAAAATTGAGGCACAGTCAGTAAATGAGACAGTTATGGATATGACTATACTCAGAGAATTAGTTATTTTCTTGTCCTCTCTCCAGTAACAGGACAAGGGTGGCGTTGAATTCTGCCGGAAAGAGAGGAAAAGTCTCTTGACACTGGGTTCCCTCGGCTTTTACCCTGCCATATGTGTAATACATACTTAAATATCAAATTTTATACCTACACATTTTTTGTAAAAACAAGTTATGATGAAAGTCGATTCATTTTGCAGAAATTCTAAGTTGTTTGTTCTACACGTGATTTGTAAATTAAAAAGTATTTTATAATTTTAAATCAAGGAGGCGTACTAAAATTTTATGTATGTATATAAAGTACTCAAAATGGAAAAAGGAAAAATGCACTAAGGAGATTGTAATAGTGAGTTTTCTACTTATAAATCTTATATTATTGTATTTTACTGTAATAACAAATTTTTAATATTTCAGAATTACTCATTGTTATAAAAGGAAGTGATGTGAAACATAAATGTTTTTGAACACATATTTGTAAATTTTAGTAACAAATCTGAAAATAAATCAATTTCCAAAAAAGAATTAGTTTTTCAACTACAAAATTAAAACACATGTATAATAGTATCAAATATATATTTTAATATCATTTGTCCTACAATATATCTTAAATTATAAGTCCTGCTTCATGTTTTAGTTCATGAAATTTCAATTAACAAGTCAAATTCATTTACAAGTCTTAACACACAATATCTTAAAAATTGGGCCATGTCTGGAGGAACCTCTCTCTCCCTCCCTTTGCTTACGCTTGTCAATTTCGTTGGAAAAGTGTGAAGCATTTTTTTATCTTATTTATAATTGCACTAATTTATACATATTGGACCAACATTATGCTTTCAAATAGTCAAAATATCTTTTTTTAAATCTTACTGAAACAATATCCTGTTCAAAACTGAAGTTTTTTTGCAAGTGACCCTCCATCTACGTTATCAAGAAGTTTTCTTTTTAGAGAAGGTTTCTGACTTTCTATTTTACATACACTTGAGGGCATAGGCAGCTTCGTTCCTATGGTTGGTGCAGGTTTATTACTGTGAAATATAAAATATTATTTAAAGTAAAGAAAGTGTTTTTTTTATTTTTTTACTTCTATTTTAAAAAGGTAAACTGTCTAGTCTGTATAATTATAAACAAGCAAAATTGCATATTACCTAAAATAAGACATCTGCAGAGCTTGTGTACAGTCACACCTTTTAGGTGGATATAGAGAAAGCAGGCTCTCTAACAGTTGTATCAAATCATCAGAAGCTGCACTGAATATATGACGTAGTTGTTGTGGAGGTAGAGGCTTGTACTGCACATAATCTGTTAAACTCTTCATTCCCTAAAAAAATTCAAAATCTCAATAATACTGGCTATATACACAAATAAGCTACTTAATTACTAATTTTAAAAAAAAGAAAATTAAAAATATATATAAATATATGCTCTATTCAATTTGCACAAAACATTCAAGTTTGTAAAACTACATCATATTTTAAATTAATTTTCACACACCGGCCAATTTTCTTCAGTTGGGGTTCCAAATACTTGAAAAATACGAGTTAATTGGTCCAAATCAGATTCTCCCGGAAGAAAGGGGACTCTTAACAGCAACTCGGCAAGGATGCACCCAACTGCCCACATATCCACTCCAGTGCCATATTGTCTAGCACCAAATAAAAGTTCTGGTGACCTTTAGCAATAACAATATTTAGTAAAATACAAGTAAAACATTTTTACAGTGAAAGTTTTATATTACCTAGAGTTCTTACTTACAGGAAAAAATAACCTTAATTTAATGGTAGTTTTTTTTTCAAAGGATATGGTACTTTTTTACTCAAACTTTATCTCAGTTAAATCTTCATTGTGAGATACAAGTTAATCTTTAATATCATAAATAACTATTTTATAACCACAAATATAAGAACATGGTCACCTGCAATTACTGAAAACTGGAATGTGGGAACTGAATAAGGAACTTTTACTGAATATATTGTGCACTATAGCAAATCTGAATACTAAAGAGCACAAATATATTTTCGTAAGCATATTGTCATTAATAAATGGTTAACACATGTACCTGTACCATCTGGTGACCACTTGATGTGTGTTTATTCTTGTTGGAGAACCAAAAGCTTTTGCCAAACCAAAATCACCAATTTTTAAGATCCCTTCTCTATTTATGAGTAGATTATTAGGTTTTAAATCTCTATGTAATATCCAATTTTGATGCAAGTATTCTAGTCCTATATAAATAACAATATTTTTTATTACAATATATTTATAAGTAAAATTATATGCATACACCACCTTTTTCAGCATTAGGATTGCTTTATTAATAGATTGAATAAATGACTGAATTGATAGGTTGATTTTACTGTATAAACCAAACTTGTAATTTTTAAGTAAGCCATTACTAAAAAGCAAATTATTATTTAAAAAATTGTGTGCAAAGGTGTCAACATCAACCTATTCATGCCTGGTATTATTTAGTACAGTTGAGAATAAGTTTACCTTTTAAAGTCATAATCATATAAGCCTTCACATTGGCTGGAGTAAGTACAATATTATTATCCTTAACAATTATTTCTAAGTCAGTATCCATAAAGTCAAACACCAAGGAAACATTAGATTTATGTCCAAAAACATCTGAAAATTGATATTAAGACTATATTGGTATAATGAAACATATAATGCATATATATAACAACATATACAACTTTACATTATGTTACAGTTTTTACACATAAATAGTAAAGATAATGCAGCAGTTAATAGTGTTATTTTGTACCTAAAAGTCCAATGAGGTTGATGTGCTGTAATTCTTGCAGTAATTTAATTTCTCTTAAAGCAGTTCTATTAATACCATCTTCAGCCTCTTCTCTTGTACCAATTTTAATCTTTTTAACAGCAACTATTTTGTCAGTTTTCACATCTCGAGCTTTGTAAACTGTTGCAAACTAGGGCACACAAATAAATGAAACGTATGATTTTATTTCATAATAAATACAAAGAAATTATACGCCATAATAAAAATCTGTAATCAAGAAACTTAATAATAAGAAAAGATATAATTTAAATAAAATATAACAGTAAATACCTGACCCTCTCCCAAGAAATCAATTTTTTCATAACGTATCGCTTGACTTGGTTCTTCCATAGTAATATCTCAAGCGGTTGTCTTGAATTTTCTAATCTTGAGAATTTTAAAAAGGGTGTTAACTCATATATATTTATGAAATATGAGTATCATTTTGTTTGCTTCTTAATAGTATGTCATTTTATTACAGTAACGACCACGCACTAGCCACTTGCTAGTCCTAGCCACATGAAATTCAAATTTTGACGTTATTCACTTTAGAGGCGAAATTGTAACTAGCTCTGACATTCCGCTTTACCACAGAACCTAAAACTATAAAGTGTTTCTTAAGTGTAAATTAAATATGATATTTATGCTGAGATTCAGAACAGTACAGCTTATCATTAAATACTGTACTTGCAAAAATATTAACTCTTGGAAGAACATAAATTACGAATATTAACAAATTTTTCATACACTTATACGCATATTCTCTGTCAAAAGTATAAAAATACAAATGGAAGAATTATTTCGATACGCCAATTAATTTCAGATTTAGAAATAATCGTGTGACTCCAGAGCCGGACTGATCTGTGCCCTAGTAGCGATGAAATTTCGTCGCTTTTCGTCGCCCATTATTACTTATGTTTAATTGAAAAATTACTTATCTATTCGATTCGTATGACATCACCTAAATAACTGTCAACTGTCAAAGTCATTGAATAAACACAAAAAGTGAAAACTGAAAAGTCCCATAACATAAGTCAAAACTAAATGTTATACCTAACTTATTTATGAAAATGTAATTCTAATATAATTTTACACTTCTTGGAGGCCGTAAAGTATAATTTGTTATATATATTTTAACTAATAAATCGTGAATATATCTTTTAACTATAAAATGAAATAATAAAAAATATGTGAATTATTGGAAAATATTAAAATGAATCTAAACAGTAACGTAGATGATATCTATTACGACGATGTTCCCCCTGGAACTCTTAATAGTGATGATTTTTTTTGTACTGATAAAATCATACCGCGCAAAATCAAACCTCAAAATATTGTTGTAAGACTTATGGACAGGGAAATTTATGGTTCTAGAAAACCTGGATCTCATTTTCATGTAGTTCGAGAATTTTATCAAAATGTCTTTCCTAACTTAACTATAGTTAATGTAGAAAAGCCACCATGTTTCTTGAGAAAGTTTAGTCCTGATGGGAAACATTTTATAGCATTTTCTGCAGATCAAACATCATTGGAGGTGAATAATTTTTATGTAGTGTCTTAATTTAAAAGATTAAGGTGTTATAGATATTATATGTTAATTGTTTATTTATACAGATATATGAGTATCGAGGAGCTTCAGCTGCTGGTGATCTAGTCGCAGGATATCCATCAGATTTGTTAAATGCTGATGCAGATGCTCACCACAGAATAAGAACACATATATTTTACAGGTTTTTTAAGGTACATTTGTTACATGACTAAATAAATTTAGTTTAGTTAATTATTGTATAATGTTTAATTGTTTAGGTAGTTTATTTATATTGTGAGGCTATTATGGTGTAAGGTTTGTTTGATTGTAAATATCATTCTTGTCTTTGATTATTTTAATTATTGTCATTTGCCTAGTCTGGTAGGCAAAGCATGGCATTAAGCTGCTTCTTTTATTACATTCTTTTAGCAATTATAAATTTTGTAATCTAGTTGTGTCTATTGTAATTCTTATTTTATTGGAAGGCAGCACATAATTAACAGAAATATGAAATATGTAGTTCATACACATTTTAATCTTGTTTCAGCCTAAATTCACAGTAAATGTGTGCCAGCAAAGATTGGTGTCTAGATCAGAGCGCAATTCTGGCCAAGTCCCTTTCATGGAGCAACAATTAAACAGGGAATGCAGTCTTTTTACAGAGGATGCCAGATTTGTCATAGTTGGATCAGCAGCCCATATTCCAGATGACTTGCGGCCTCATTTTCATCACATTCATAGTAATAATGAAGCTGTTACACCAACTATAAGGTAACTTTATGTACATATTTTAGTATTTATTATACCAGTGACAAAAAAATTTGTCTATTATTTATAAATTTTATGATTTGTTAAAGAATGTTTTTTATTCTTGTCAGTAATCCAAATATAGCACATTTTATTTCTAAAATTGAACTTAAAATTAAGTTCTTTTACAGGTCTGCTTTAGAGGACTATTCTCTTCATTTGGTTGATTTGCACCAAGGGAAACTTTGTGATACTAAACATTTCCGAACTGATAAGATCTATCTTTCACACAATCAAGGTATTTACCTATATAAAGAGGTCTTAGCTGTTTTGTCTGTTCAACATCAAACTATACATTTATTTCAAATAGTGGAGGGGATGTTAATAGAAATCAGAAAAATTGGCAGATTTTGCTATGATGATGATCCTTATATTGTGAGCTCAGTGTTTGCCACAACATTGAACGAAAGACCATTTTATGAAGAGACCATAAATAGCCTAAAACACAGGTTACTTGTGTTTCTTTTTAATAGAGCAAAATCAATCAGTGATGATACAAAAGATCCATTAGAGTTAAGAAAATTTTATAAATATTTTGACATGTTTAAAAGCTTGAGAATGTGGAAAATGCAGCTGTTAGATGAAGATCACCTCTTTATAAAATATGCAAGTGAAGAGGTTGTTACGTTGAGAGTAGCCGAACCGAACAGTCAGTCCTCATTTTTTGTTATATACAACATAAGTGAAAGTAAAATTTTGGAAGTCTATGAAAATACATCAGAAGGATTACTTCAGCTTTTTGAAAATTACTGCGATTGCTTTAGGAACGCTCGACTGTGCGCTGATTCGCAATTTACTTGCTCTCCATCAAATAATTTATATGCGAGATTGACTCAGCAGAAATTTAAACAGACGATTGTCAGAGCGATATATGGTGGACGGACTGAGGCGACTAAACGTATCCTAGCACAGCTGCCAATAAGCGCACAGTCGTACAGTGGCTCGCCCTATTTAGACTTGGGGCTGTTTAGTTATGACGACAAATGGGTTTCTGTTATGGAGAGACCTAAGGCCTATGGGGAGTATCCAATACGGTATGTATGCTTTATATTGCGTAATATAAACTAATACAATATTTAAATTTGAAAATTATATTGGTGCAGGGGGATAATGTCTCACTGTAAACAAGATGATTGTGGATTCGATTACCACTCAGGGTAATGAATTATTTTATGTTGTTCATCAAGTTCTAATTAGCTCGCAATGTGTCAAAATTAGGCAGAGATTGAGCAACGGAACAAAAATATCAATCAAAATACCTAAAGAATCAATGTTTATAAAATATATCAAGACTTAAAGAAACTTTTTTCATTACAGTTTTTATGCGAGAGATTCAGGACTGTTAAAGTTTAAGATTTACGCTGGAGTTTTAGGCCAGTCGGTGCCGGCGAGTGCTCGACGGCTAGTGGCATTTACGTTTCACCCCACAGACCCATTTGCTATTAGTGTACAAAGAACTAATTCCGAATACATTGTCAATTTTCATATTAGAAATGCAGTTTTTAGTTGACAGTAATAGATTTTAAGAGTATATATGGTTAATATATATTTGTAACATAATTTCTAAATTCTATTAAAAAGCTAAAAGTGGAAATTATAACTTGGAAGTTTATGTTTATGAATATAACAAATTATACAATTTTATTACTAATTTATCGTTTCATTTTTTTTTGTTTAACGCTCGTCGCTGCCTCAATTCGAATTAAGACGTTTAATACTTTTTTAGAAAACGTGTAGAACTGTGAACGTAACAAGATTTGCACCCGCGCCTATTGGAAACCGTCATAGCGGTTCAGAGACAGACAGACAGGACGGAGCTTCTTCAGTACAGTGATGAGAACGTATGGCTACGCTCTAAAATTGTTAAAAACAAAAAGGCGTTTTTTTAACTTTAACTAAATAAATATACTTTCAGTTTATTGTAATTGAAACACAAACATTTTTAAATATGAGCATATCTGATGAAAAGTCATTTGTCATTTCTTGTCAAATAAATCATGAATTCAACGTAACGTAATACAATTTTACCCAAGTATGCTGCTTCTTAGAGAATTAAGAATAGTTCCCAAAGATGCAAGTCGAAATAAACAATAATAAACAGAGTCTTTCAAGATGATGCAGTGCAACCAGCCGTTATTTAGTACAGCCTACGATTGTAATTCATATTTGCCCATAGTTCCCAAGCCTGGTTAGTTTTTTTCTAACATCGCTGTTTTTATAGAATAAAATAATGTATCCTCCATCTATGTATTTGATTTTCTAAATACACTTAAGTAATTGACAAAAATATTTTGTGTATTCAGCGCAATATTCAAACATAATAGGTGAAGGTGATATTAGACCAATAGTTTTACCAGATGGAAGTGTTCAGCTTTATTTTATACCAGCTAACTGGAACGGTCGGTGGCCTTATCAATTTTATAATAATTTGAATGTTCCTTATCACCTAGGAGTAATAAACTTGGAACCATGGACTGTAAGGAACATATCTTATGGGTAAGATCATTGAAAAGTAAAATCTAAAGACTAAAATACTTATATATTTCTTTAAAAGATGACTAATTATATTTTGTCAGGGCATGCAAGATTTATCCCGGATGTTTAACTAGTTTGTTATGTTATATTTAAAAGAAATAGATACTTAAGATATTTTAATCATATACTCGTTTATCTTCATGTAGTAAAATAGACGAGAGTCTGCACCCTGTTCTTCGCTCTCCGTCCTCTTAAACATAATTTTGTGTTGGTTAAGTAGCTGTAACAATCTTCATTCTTCGTAGAACTCCAATAGTTGAGAATCACCAGATTCCTACGGGTTTTGGAGATAAATTGCCGACGCCGCAATTCAATTCAAAATGTTGCCTTAATCCTCCTTATACTGATTATACTCAAAAGGTAATTCTTATTTTTTGTTGATTAACGTTTTAGAAGCCGGATTTTAGGGGCACAACGGACTGATTGTAAATAAACGCGACAGTTGTGTGTTCGATCCCCACTCAGGGAATGAATTATTATTTATTAATATTTTCCTTTCTTTACTCTGATACCAAGGCAAAAGCCCGGCGTTGACTTGGGCCACACAACACGCAATGCCTCCAGAAATTCGCTGCAAAGTGGCGAGCGGAGTGTCTTAACACTAGATTAACATTCTAATGGAAGTAAACATCTGTAGTAAAAGAAACAAAAACCCATTGTTGGATAATTATCATGTACGTTTTTTAAAATAAATCAGCTTCACGCTACACCCCGCACATAGGAAGCAGGCAGAGCTATGTCACGACAGCCTCGCTACCTTTTTCTACCTCAAAAAAATTAAATAATAATTATATAAGGATGTAAAACCTGTCATTATCAAAGAAACTAAGAATATTTTCATTTTTCATTCTATTGTAATACATACTTATGTATAAAATCAATTGATACCCGTACATCTTTTACTTACAGATAAGTAAAAAGTAGTAGCTTTTGTATTAAATTAAATTTTACAGATGCTAATCTATTATTGTTACAGTTTCATAATGATAATTCTACTTCAACCACTGATATTTGTTATTTTTACCCGAAACTGCGGCAGAATAGCTTTTTAGGCAATTGTGCGGTTGTCCAAACTGAGGTGCCTATACATAATTTGTATCACGGTTCAACATATGATAGCCCTTGTTACTGCCGAACAAAAAGACTTGCAGAAAAAGAAACGAATTATGCTTGTGCATGCAAAGGAGGATTGCATTCCGGTGTTAGTTTCATGTCTGTAGATGAGGAGATACAAAGGCCTAAGCAAATTTTAAAAAACAAAAAGACGTCTACAAGCTGTTCAAAGCTTCATAAGAATACGAAGAGCGGGCACCAAATTATTTGTAAATGTAGTAAAGACACTTCAGATAAATATGTTACAACATATGAGGACCAAGGGTGCGGATTCATGGTGACAGATGGACGTCAAACTCAGACAACACAGCGAAAGTCGAAACGAACTAATATAAAAACCGACATTTGGACTTTAAAGAAACGGCGTAGATCAAAGAGTAAATCGAAATCACGCTCTACATGCAATAGGAGCTGTGTCTCTTTCAGTTCTTGCAACAGCGCCAGCGATTGCGTTTGTCATAAATAGAAATAAAACTTCAGTTGTATTCAGTTTCTTATAATACATTTATCCTTTATTGTTACATATATTTACACTTTGAAAATAGTACAATAATAAACAAAAACAAAACGAGATTTTCATTTTCACATTTTAAAGATATCACGGTGTGCAAGGGATGTGAGTCTCAAGTGTTCAGGGGTAAACTTTAGACTAGTACTTTCAGGTTTCGAGATATTATGAAGTTTCAGTAAGGTAAAGGAAGACTGCAAGCAAAATTATTTATTTTTGCAATTTGACAACACTTTGGTAAAAGTTGACTCTTGCGGAGTCGGTAGGACCTATTAGCGGGTGCAAACGTTATATATACTAATAAAATTTATGATGTACGTAAGTCATAAACATTTATATCAACGAACATGCAGTCTCATTGCTTTTTCTTTTCCTAAGTAACTCTCATTTAACACGTGGCTCGGAAATTCGTTATTCCTTCAAATAGTTCAATAGAGTTGAACAACTCAAACAAGCTATATTAGAAGGAACATTTAGAAACAAATATGATAGTTTTACACGGTCAATCTCGTGGAATTTTGCTATCTAATATACATTTATCTATTATTAAATCGTAAAGTTAAAAAGAACAAGCATCAACATTTTATACATTGCTACCCGCTAATAGACCATGTACGGCTCGGATTACTAACCAATTTCAAGAAATTTATAAATAATCGTAAAAAAACAATGTAACACTTATAACTAGTATTGCATAAGGAAAGTAAACGGTCATTCCCTTCGTGAAGCGTTTAATACCAAAACATTGCTATTTAAAATAATATTAAGAATTGATTATACTATTTATAAGCATATTACTGTTGCAATTAAAGTAATATACATAGTAATACATACATATAGAATATGAATTCAGTTTGTTTTTTGAAATTACACTTTACACTTAAAATGACATTAAGGGGATATCGCTCACTCATACTAAAATAAATCATTTTAAACCACAACATATCCTCTGCTTGAGATTCCATTTTACAAATGATTATCATGTTACTTTTTTTTAATTTTCACAACATATGACCACATTTATTAATTCCAACAACATTTATTAATAATATAATTACGATTTTAAATTACCGCTGGTAATTACTAAATGTTAGCACACAACCTGAAGTCGGTTTGACAACTTTACTTAATTTGACTAAGCACACCTTATTACTCTACAGTGCAAATGCCAATGATGAGCGATTACAAGTCAATGACAAAAATAAAGTCAAATCTAAGAAGGCCATCCAGAAATTAATTCTCATAAAACAACAAAATAATTATATTAGAACAGTTTTTCCAAAATTATGTTTTAAAATTATATTTTGAATTGTACTATTACGAAATTAGGTACCCTTCCCCAACACTTTTCACAAAACACCACCCACCCCTACTTAACAAGTTTCGTAATTTATGAATGACCCCTAAAGAGAGGTCTATTTATGTACTTAATCCAACGAGAAAAGATTATTCTATCTCATATATGATATTAAATAAACAACTCGTAACCGCTCTACACTAACGCATACCCATTTGATAGACACAACAAAAGATCAGCTACAAATGCACAAGTAATAATAATATCAGACTTTAACACTAACATTGTAAAGGAATGAATCACTCGTTCGAGCGACTTCTTACAACGGCGATAAAAATATAGCGGATATTTGTTTTTTTTTTAAAGATTATTACAAAATAGCACTTCCCTGTCCTTTGTGTAACAACAGGAAGTGCGGTTAATCTTATATTTAATTATAAATTATCCATATATATAACTCTATGTGCAATTTTATAATTGTTTACGTTTACATATTGTGATCAGTCACTATATGATTTATAGTAATTATATTGAAAGTAATATGATACAAAGAAAACTATAACCGTTATTTGACTAGACAGTACCATAGTACCGACATATGGTCGCGTTGACACTTTGTGGGAATTATAGGCCTTCGAAACATAAAGGGCTTTTAGTGATTGCGAATTTAGAAGATAATATCTTAGCTATTTCTTTTAATTATTACATATTTAATTTTTTATAAAGACGATTTTTTTTATATAAATTACATTCACTTATTATAAACATTAGGTAAGAACATGCATTTCCAAATAGATTGTTACAAGCTTCTATAGATTAAAAATAATTTTATAAAATACTGACAGTGTGTGTTTTTGCTACATATTTGAAAAATAATAAAAAAAGTATTTTATCACAATACATTTAGATTTATTCTTGTCTTAATATTAAAGGGTTTATGAAAATATTTGAACTGTAATCTTAAATTAGTATTATTATTAAAAATATAAATTATCAAAAGTTTCTATTATGTAAGTTGGTTATAAAAGTAATTATTACCAAGGCCAAAAATATTGTGCTTCATCTATAAAAATTTGTGCATAATTTTATAGCAGCAGAAAGCGAGACGCGGTAAATTATTCTATTTATAAACAAAACAGTTTCCTTAAAAGGCCACTAAAAGCCCACATCAAATTACAAAACTGGAGATAATCCTTTTCCTATAACATAAACTCCATCTATTTGATACAATATTACGGTTACTTCTTAAGCGAGGAAGTGTCTTTATATTTAATCAAAATAATTTAGTATTCACGAGACGCTACAGTATGTAAAATACAGATTTGTCACAGCTACCACTAACCATCATAAAGTTATACTCCAATTGGCACCATTCATAGTGCAGTGTTCACTGAAACAAACAATAAATTAAACATATAATTTTTTTTTGTGGCCATCCAACTGAAAACGTATAAAATACGACTATAATTCAATGTATATAAAACACGACTGTAATTCAATGTATTAAGAAAATAAGTTAAGCTGGCGAAGCCGCGAGTGGGTCGCTAGATAAGTAAAATTAAAATATGTTTTAGTCGAAGGTCATCCATACCTGGTGCGCATTGGTAACGGTGGCCTCTCGTATGGCAGCGAGGCGGAGGCGCGTGTGCGCGAAGGCTGGGCGCTGCGCGGGGTCGGCGTGCCAGGCCGCGCGCATTACCTCGTAGGGGCCCGCTGGGCAGCCCTCCGGTGCCTCCATGCGGTAGCCGCGCTCTACGTGCCGCACCACCTCTGCCAGGGGCTGTTTGTAAACACATGCATGTTAGGACTACCTGTTCCTGACAAACACTGTCTAATTTTTGAATGATTTGACTGATGCAACTCAATGTTATGCTTTGTCTTCTTAACAGAGCGAGAAAATAAAAATATATTTAATACTAACTTTCTCATATGGAAACAATCATATGGCTTTGTGGCACGGCGACCAAAAAAAAAATGTCTTTATATTACACAATGTAGATCAGTTCTTTGTATAATAAAAGTATGTGAAGTATGTTTTTATTTTATATAAAATACATGAGTATTTATTTAAACATATACTTACAATTCTAGGATATGGCACTCTTCCAAAGGAGTAGATTTCCCACAGGAGTATACCAAAGCTCCACATGTCAGACTTATTCGAAAATTTCTGTAAACAAATATTTAATAAAATAAATAATGAATTAACCATAATATAATACAGATATACAGGGTGGAAGAGGCAGCGCTTCTTTTATTGAAACTGCATATAGGGTAATATATTTCAAACCCACACCTAAGAAATTAATTAAGGTACCGTTGAGGTACCTACGTAGTTTGGACGTAGGATTTTTTTTTCATTTCACGATTTTTATCCATACCTGTATTTCTTGAGACGCACACATACGTGTGCGACGTTTCCGATTTGACAGGTAAGTGTGTGCGTGCCAATGTTATACTTTACAAATGGCGTTTTATTTTAAAACGATAATTTTATTATTTATTTTGTTTGAAAAAATAACTTTTTCATTTTTGGGAATTATTTTTTTTCCGAATTATATTAGGCTTTTATAGAGTAGTTAAATCTGTGGTTTCATTTAAAGTGGTGCTGACAATTCCACCCTGTATATTATTCTTCTAACTAATATTAATTAAAAATTAACGACATGGGTAAAGGTAATACATCGTCGAAATACATTTTTTAAAACGATTAAATTCCATTTTATTGATTAGCCTAAATAAATTCCACTTTCAAATTTGAGTACTTACGTTGTACTTGAGCGCCTCGGGCGCGGTCCACTTGATGGGAAGCTTGGCCTGCACGCGCAGCGCGTCGGCGGGGTCGTCGGGCGCCGCGTCCTGGCGCGCCAGCCCGAAGTCCGCTACCTTGGCCGCGCCCTCCGCCGAGATCAGCACGTTTCGCGCCGCCAGGTCGCGGTGCACCACGCGCTGCCGCTCCAGGTACTCCATGCCGCAGCACGCGTCGCTACACGACACAATAGGTTTATAATTACGTCAACCGTAGTATATTATAACATTATTATTTATTTTCAGCTACACACTTTATGCTCCATATAAAAGGGTCTGCCCTGCTGAGAAGGAACCTAGTGTTAAAACACTTCATTTTTTAAAACATTACATGTTGATTGGCGAAATCAACGCTGCACTATGTCTTATCAAAGTGAGGTACTGAAAATAAACCAATCCTCCGAGTCAAGATCTAACTATAGCGTTTACAATCAGACGTCATCATAATGCGTCACAATAGCCTCATTAGCTCATACATAGCAGGGTAGGCAGAGGGAACCTGCTTTTAAGACACTGCGTTCCTTATTGAGAAACTTCCGTTACCCACTTTTCCGCCGAATTTTTAAAGCTTTGCATATGCAAGAATTCGAATAGAAGTACGAAGAAATTAAAATATTTAATATTTCTTTCGGCCGACTGGGAAACATGGCCTTAAATTTATAATTTAACTAGTAAATAATAGTACATATTATTCAAAAGGAAATAGTTATGCTATTGTTGTTTCATATTATGCAAAATTATATGACAAGTTACAATTGATTACAGAACCCTCTAGCAATTTAAATAACAATCGTTATTATAGGTAATTGAAATAGATTGCTAAACGTCTATTTTTACCATTTTCTGAATGAGTAAACAGGAAATACCTAAAACGTGAGCTACTACATTCACGGAAGATTGTTGTTCAAACATCCTCTCAGTAAATGAACAAAAATTTAATATTTTTTATTGAAATTTAGCATAGACAAAAATCTTATAACAAATTTCTTTTCTATTAGCTTCACACTATATTTCCGCATATACAGGCAGAGGGACATTCGTTCCAGTTTCATACAATATACCATTTTCGAGGTATTAGTCGTGTCGAATAACAGAAATTACCACCGCGCTGTACCTTGTTAACAGAGCAAAGAAATGAAAAAATTTACTGCCTCCTATTTGCAATTGAGACCACAATCGTCGCGGTTGTAGTCATATGCTCTACTCTTTTGCCATGACAGCCTCAAATATAATAAACAAAAAACAAATCAAACCAATACTAACTATGCAAAATTAATTTGATTCAACTGCGTGACGTAATGTCGGCCGCGGGAGCGCAAGTAGTCGAGTAGGGAGCCCTGGGCGCAGTGCTCCGTCACTATGCAGGTACTGCCGTTGCTACTGAACACTACGCAGCCGAGTAGACGTACTAGATTCTCGTGTTTTAGTGATCTGTAATGTCATTTTTTTTAGTTTAACGCAGGATTTGTGGAAGGAATTTAGTTTACTTATTTCGCATTTAGTGTTTTACTGGCGGAAATCAACGTAATATTTTTGTCTTAGCAGAACAGGGAAATGCAGATTATTTAATTCCCTTAATGGGAATCAAACTCACAACCACCACATATGCAGTCAGACACTCTCGCGCTGCGCCACGATTGCGTATTTTTTTACGTGTAAAGCAAAATATACAGAAGGAATTTAATACAATTTAGTGCCTTTATATATTAAATATCGAAATTCAACTCTGCGCTTTTTCTTGGTGCTAACATATTTATATTAAGTAAGTCTGTATTAAGAATTTGAATTCCATAGTAAGAGATATTATTATTCTTAGGTTATTTAACCTAACACTGGAAATATATTAATTACAATGTAATAATCAATATTAAAATAATTATTTAACATAAACATACGCCATCACGCTAGCCTCCGCTCGAAACTTGCTAGCTGCCTCGCGATCCTTTAATATTTTAACAGCAACTTTCTGTGTGCCATTGAGAATGCCCAACATCACATCGCCAAATTCTCCTTTGCCTATATTTTCTCGGATTTCTAAATCTCGTTCTGCTATTATCCAACCTGTAAAATATAAAAAACTAAATTATTAATATCATATTGGAAATATGATATACTATTGAATGTATAAAAATGCACAAATTATACTAGTAGTGCGTGTATGTATACAGGCTGGAAGAGGCAGCGCTTCTTTTACTGAAACTGCATATTGGTTAAAATATTTCAAACCCAGAATTAAAAAAAATAATCAAGATACCTCAACGGTTTGGACGTAGGATTTTTTTTTCATTTCACGATTTTTATCCATACCTGTATTTCGGGTCACGCACACATACGTATGCGACGTTGCCGCTTTGACAGGTAAGTGTGTGCGTGCCTATGTTATACTTTACAAATGGCGTTTTATTTTAAAACGATAATTTTATTATTTATTTTGTTTGAAAAAAAAACTTTTTCATTTTTGAGAATTATTTTTTTTCCGATTATTATTAGGCTTTTATAGAGTAGTTAAAACTGTGGTTTAATTTAAAGTAGCGCTGACAATTCCACCCTGTATATGTATGACTATGTATAAGATATACTAACGCGCATCAAACTTTTGCGCCCCATCGGTGGTGTCGGCGGGCAGGTGCGGGAACGCGTGCTGGAAGTGCGCGGGCGGCAGCGCGCTGGACAGACTCGGCGTGGGGGGGTACGGTGGCGGCTGCTGTTCACATATGACACATATATATCACATTTTCTTTAGAAATATCGCTTTTATTTAGTTTTATTTATCTCTAGCAAGGTGGCTATTATTACTATTGTTTCATATTTAAATAAGGGAAATCATTTTTTCATATTTTTATAAAAAAATTGATAGTTTTCCAATACGGAAACACTAGTTTTTTAAAAATAGAATGATTGTTGAGATTCTTGAAATAAATTAAGTGTAATTAAATCTATATCTGTGATTTTTACAGATCAAATGCAAATGATGTATGTATATATGTTTAACAATCTATTGACCCTTCCTACTTATATTTTTTCTTCCATGGTATCCTTAAATTAGGGTGATTAAATTTTATTATATCTCTATTTACCTGTGGAAGCGGTGAAAAAGGCGGTTGAAGTACATTATTATTATCGGCACCGTTGGGAGACGACTTTGGGAGCCACCGTTCTAACTTTGTACATAGTCCATCTGCATCCTTCACATAATGCTGTAAGAGAAAATAATATTTTTTTTTATAATTTTCAATTTAAATATATTTTATATTTACTTTATAATGTTCACTGCCAAATCATATTTAATGGTATAATAACAAAACGCAATAAATTTGTACCTGAATAAGATTCGGCATGGTATCAAAAAATTCTTCATCATCGATTGTAAGACGTTGATTTTGGCTGTCTAATGCAGTGGCCCATTTTACTCTAGAAAAGATGCAACAGCATATTAATTTATGTAGGGAGAATTTTATTCTTTTCCTATTTTACATAAGCATAGCATAGGATTTTTATTAAAAAATTTAAGCCTGAAAAATTTTTTTTTTTTTCAAAGCTATAGTCAAGAAGTAACCTTGGAAAATATTTCTATTTAATTTTCTTAAATACTCCAATGTCTTAATATTAATTATGTGAGGCCAAAAACAATATATACAATATAATTACCGATAATGTTCAACTCTTCCTCTGAATCGCACACACAGCGTATGATCACCAGGGAAGTTGGTGCTCTCTCGCACCAAGAACACGCCGTCCGGAGACCCCGACAGCAGCGCCTCCGCGCGCTCCCGAGATATAGCGCCGTGATGCCATCTATATTAAAAAAAATAGGAAATAAAAATATTAGAATTGTGGAAATATGAAATATTAAAAAGTAACATGATATTTTTTATAATATTTCTGTAAGTGCGTGTGTACAGTAAAATATTTCTAATTAAACCATTGATAATGTACCATTTGCTTATTTACATTTTTACTGTGTTGCAAGAAAAAACGCTGTTTTGTCGGTGTTGGTATTGCCACTTAACATTAATAACGTATTAGTCTTATATCTTCTTTAGTAAGTTATCTCTGGCTACTTCTCTGAACATGGAATAAAAAAAACTATAAATTTAAAAAGTAAAAATATAAATGAAATAATTATATCTATGGAAGGGCAGATAGAAATTTACAAGATTAGCACTACCTTATCACACTATAGGTTTGCGAATAATCTGTACCCTTGCACTACAATTTATAACTATTCACGACTCTAGAAGAAATTATACATATAGTTCGAGAGAAGGGAAATTAAGAATTCATCAGTTACCTTTTAACATGAAAGCTTAAAAACTATAAACAATACTATGTGAATAACCAACAATAGTTAGAAAGTACTAGAAATTTCTATTGTATAAAGATTTAGAAAACAAACAAAAAAATCATGATATAAAGGAAATTGAAAAACTTAAGCAAACACTAAAAAATAGTTACTCAAAATCATAGCAATCGATCAATGGCGCTGCAGTTTTTATATCTGAACTTCGATTTTCACTGTCACTGTCCATACTCACAAAAAGCAAACTAAACCGTCCAGAATCAGAGATAAACTAATTATCTTATCAAGTTTTTCATTTCATGTTGTAGACATGAAATGGATAGGTGACGACGATTATCAAAAATTGATTATAATATACAATTTTTCTAATAGTTTCCGATAAGATATTATGTGCCTAACATTGTTGTAAGCTTGGGACAACAATTTTATAAACGTTTTATTAAATATATTATTGTAATAACTTTTGTAACAATATATTTTTAAGTAATTATTCCGACGTAAATCGATTAGAATGTATGTAGGATTCTCTTCTACGTTTAGGCAGTCTAAAAGAGGCGCGTTACATTGTTTATACATTACAACTTCCCACTTTTTATTTTCTTAGCTGTTGATTTTAAAAACAAACAAAATATATTTTATTCATGTCCATCATAAATTATGCTCATAGTAGGTACACGGCTGTAAATAATAATGTAAAGAAATTAAAGGATAAAGGCTTTGACATTATTACATTATTTGGCAGTCGTAATGGGAGCGCTCAAAAAAACATTCACAAAACGTTTTCTTATGTTTGTATTACTTTCCCGCAAAAAAACCTCCAGATCCATTGTTTCCCACTCGAGGAAATACATTATGTTCCGAATAGAGAAAAGCATCTTGGCACATTCTCTCTGCCATCTAATCTACGGAGAATAAATAATAATACTATAAAAAAATTAAAGAGCACTTACGGCCATGACATGTTGCCCAGCCTATTAGCTGTAGGCGGTGGGTTTTGTCCCGAGGAATTCACTAGTACATCGCTCGCTCCTTTTGGCACCACTGCAAATATAATATACATTTCAATATCAAATATATTATCATAATTATAATAATAAAGTTAATTAAGAGGCTGTTGTGGCGCAACAGCTGTAAACGAGAAGGTAGTGGTTTCGATTACCACTTGAAGAAATCAATTATTATTTTCTTTTTGGTATATGCGCGTTGTTGAGTTACGCCATTCAACTCGCAATATCGCCAAAATTCAACAATGCCCATGAATTGAAGTGCCCTAACACCACGTTTCCTCTACCTACCCTGTAGTATGTCAGTCAGTTACTTACTATATATATATATATTTTAATAACACAATTATGTAAGGGTCTATACAAGTTTACAAACACAATATTACATTGCCATTGCAATTCTGTTCTCATTTGAAAATAACTAACGGCGATGACACATGAATATTCCAGATGACTCAATGTGGTTTTAGTTTCACAGTAAAATCCAGTGCAAGGACACTACATTATCATGAGATTCATAAAAGATTTTATGCATTCAAAGTACTATTAAGATTTTTATAAATTTAAATAAAATTAAATACAAAGTTTCAACATTTTTACATAATTATTTTTAAAAAATTCCACTATTAAATATAATACAACTTTTTAATTAGAAAAATGAACAAAATTTAATATATATAATCAACAAAGTTATCACTTTGTTTAACTATTTTGTTAAGGTAAATTCATTTTTGTAAAGGTAAATTTAGTGGAACGTAGAAAATATTATGTATTATTATATATCATAAGATTTAGTACACTAAACTCAGGATGTGTTAATAAATCAATCAAATCAAATCACATCTCATGGAGCAATCTAACCATCTGACGCATGCTTGCCACGAGACAATTGACATATTACAAAAAGAAATGTAATAATTTATATTGATAAGTGCATATTAAGTTCCCAGATTTTTAAGTAACAAAAATTAAAAAAATATATATTAAGACAAAAATAGTCATGTTTTTTGTCACCAAAATATATTTTCTTATTTTAAAGTTGTACACTGACTGGGATTTTTATAATATCTACGCTACAGTAAAATAAATTATGTGAAGATTTGATTTAGCACATTAGACGTTAGTTTGACTTCGAGGATGACTTTCAAATGGCGAATTGATAGCATACCAAGCCACATTTACTATTTTTATTTCCTCACTCTGGTAACGAGGCAAAGTGCGGCGTTGACTTCCACAACTCAACACGCAATTCCAGAGAGAGCAGGGAACGAAAATGTTTTAATGAAAACAGAGTATCTTAACACTAGTTTCCCAGGTTCCAGACCCACCCTGTGCGGGATTCAGCGTGAAGTAATAAAAAAGATATCATACCAGCAGTTGTTTGTGAGGTGTGCATGGCGGCGGGCACGGGCCCGCTGGGGGCCGCTGCACGCACTGACGACGACATTAAGTTCTACAAGCAGAAAATTATATTATTTCATCATCATCATCATTTCATTTGTTTCTGTCTATCCATCTATTAATCAAATTAAAAAACATTCTTGTCACATTTTTTGTATTACAATTTAAATATTCCATGTCTTTATTTTTCCCTGGAAGACCAGTTGTAACCAAAAAAAAAATTAAGTGTATTTTTATTATTTCTTTGAAAATATTTTGTTTTTACAAAACATTTAGTAGTTATAAATTATTATTATACTCCAATTTATTAACTTACACTATGTGGTATGGAATTCTGCAATGCTGTAGGCGAAAGGGGAGCATGAGGACCATTGCTTCCACTGACGCCTCCGCCGGTCTATGAATAAAATATTATTGAAGTTAGAGTTGAAAAAATTAAAGGATCAAGTTAACATGTATTAACACAAACATCTAAAAAAATAGTTATATAAATTAAGAAAACAATAACGTTATTTGGATTAATTCATAAGAAATTATAGTTTTGTATTTATTTTATTCTTAATATTATATTTTAATTTAAAAATAAAAATAAAAGCATGTTATATTGAAAATAACTCCAGGTAGCAGAAACCTTCACGCCGCGTTGTTCTGTCAATGTTATTTTTGCTAATGTTAGTATGTATGACAACTTTGACGTTTGGGGGCCGAATATCATAAATTTTAATCAGTTACATGTTACCCAAAATCAACCCTTTTTCACCTTTACCGGTAGTTGATGTGGGGGCTGCGCCCTTTTTAGACGAGCGGGGGCGGTGGGCGCGGGCGTGGCCGATGCGGAGTACCAGCCGCAGGGGCCAACGCTCTTTGTGCCGTGAACACCGTGCTGAAATATTAATTTTAAAATGTAAATAAACATATCTAATAACAAACAAATATCTAATATAAACACTTTAGAAATGAAAATAAAATTATGCAAATAAGAATTATCTATATGTTTATAGAACGATATTTAGAAAATGCAATAATCTTTTCATTATCCACCAATTACGTATTTGTAAAGTAAGCTTCTATATTTTATTTTTAAATTTAAATAAAAAATAATTATTATTCACTAAGAACAAAACAAATTGTTTGTAAATAAAGATTCAATGCAATTCTAAATTTGGTTTAATTAAGATTATCCTTTAATAATAAACCACCAATGACATCAACTTAATATAATATCCTCCTATATAAAATGTACTAAATATGTACTATAAATCGAAATTCTAAAAATATATTAGTCAACCAAAATAATACTGCGTACGTGACATTTTTAAGAAATAAAACAATTGTTTAATTATTCAGAAAGTTAAACATTGCCTTACTGAGTGATATTCAGAAGGAATGCGATACAGACTGTACCCTTGTTTGTCGTACGAATGCGTAGAAAACACGTAACTTTGCAAGAATTGGCCTAATGTCTGGGCAATCAGTCATCATTTGTTGGCTGGAATTTCATAATATATTATCGATATATAATCCCGATTTTGTCTGGTTTTACTGCTCCGTTGTAAATTGACCTGGTCATTGTAGTACAGACTAAATTGTCGAGGTTTATAGCCATATTGATCTGCTTAAAATATTTTTTGAAAAACTACATAATGCTACACATATGCAATCTCTTTACCTGTTGTGCATAACCTTTTGTTATAAAATATGATTATAGAATAATTTGTTAAATAATTGCTTGAGAAATTAAAATAATATTTGCGCAACTGTATTCTGTTAAATAATACGTAATAAATGCCTTCTTGCATATTGTGAAGTAATTACTTCAAATTTAACTTCAAAAACAAAAAGTTTCCCATTTTTTTTAAATATAGTTTAACAGTACCTGTGCCAAGGGCGGATGTGCCTGGTGACGATGTACATCAGAATTCATTTCGGTTGACGATTAACACCACCCTTCACTTGCACCTCATTATCTGAAGACAAAAATGGCTTGGTTATGGTATTTCAGCATTTGACGTCACTTCGAAGACTTGTGGTTTTGACGTTAAAGCAAGGAGAAATTCATCATTTTCCTTTTAATAAGTTAAATATATAAATAAAACAAATTAAATAACTCGGTATATTGTTTTGATGATAACACCATTATGCACTTATATATGTGGGGAAAGTGTTCCAAGAAGGTAGCGATAGTAAGTAATAGATGTTGTAAAAGCACTTGCTTATTACATTTATGAATGTTATGATATGTTTGTGCAATGTGCATATTATCTGCTTTTTAATTACAAAGTTTTATTGTGAAAGTGTTGAAGATAGAACCTGGGAAACTAGACACTTCTGTTCCTCACTTTCCACGTAATTCTGGAGGCATTGCCTGTTGAGTCTCTCACTCACTTGCCTCAAGTAGTATTAATAGTAAGGAATATTTTTAAAACAATATAATGATATGTTTGTGCAATGTGCTTATTATCTGCTTTTAATTACAAGTAAGTGTCTTCACTTCCACAATAAAACTTTGTTCCCTCTTGGGAACCTTGGAAACTAGACACTTCTGTTCCTCACTTTCCACTTTTCACTTTTCTGGAGGCATTGTCTGTTGAATGTCGGAACTCTACGCATTGGCTCCGTTATTAGAACGGGGAAAGAAGATTTTTTAAATAATTTTATTCAAATAAATCACCTTCAATTGGTAAGCCTTTGCGGCTGACGTGGTAATGCAATATTTCTTTATACATACTATGTGTTATGTCTAACAGTCTCGGATTATATCGTAACGGAGAAATATCATATTACTGCAACAACTTTAACTAATACTAGACGTAACTGCAGGTTGAAATAAGTTGATCGTTAAATACAAAATAGGGGGAGACCTCGGTCGACCTTCGAAAACACAGTATTAAAGATAGTGGAGGAAGGACCCCCCCGAAGGGCATGTATGAAGAGATTGATGACAGAGGACGAGGCGAAAGAGGTATATAGAGTCTGTAGCGTTTGGCGCTCCGTTACCTCTGATTACCGTGGTAGGGATAAAGCGTGAAGTTAAGTTTAAGTTAATTTTCCCTAATATCTTTCAAAAAAATTTATAAAATTTACAAAATAATTATTCATAAATTTATGTATCTACAGATTATGTTAAGAATAATAACAAATGACTGATACGTACTTATTTTCTTAATTAAGTTTTTTTGTGAAGTACCTAATTACACTTTATAGTTTGCACTAATGTTTGTTCCATTTTAATACTATTTAATTGTCATCTTATTCTTTATAATTTTCCTTAATATATTAATGTCTTAACTTGAACGTAATCTTTCTAATTAATCTCTTTGACAAACAGTTAATATAAATCGCACGTGTATCGCATCGTGATTGTTAGTTGTTTTGATTTTTAAGGCCAATTTATTCCGCAGATATGTCAAAATGTACTTACATTTGTTCTACAACATATTTTTAGGCATACTACACAGAGAACCAAGTGTTAAGACACTACGTTTTTCACCTGATTGTCAATAAACACTTATCCGTAGTTTTATTAAACGAGAATATTAGAACAAAGGTGCGTCAATACTCATGCAGACTCATTCTTGCCATAATATATGTAGATATATAATTCAGCGTAAGTACAACCGTCCGCGCGTGTCCAGTATCGTGACTCTACTTCTATTACGCTTCTATGAAATAATTTTATATAAACGATTGTAACAACAGGAAAATCGCTAGCTAATTTAGAATACAACAAAGTAAAATTTATTCTAAAATCACTTTCAATATGCCTATTTTATAGTCATATATGAAACTATGACGGTTGTCGGTTCGATCCCCACTCGAAGAAAAGAAATATTAATTTTCGTTTATATTTCCATTTCTTCGCTCTGGTGTCGAGGCAAAGCGCGGCATTGATATCTGCCACTCAACACGCAATGCCTCCAGAATTCGGCAGAAAGTGGGGAACAGAGTATCTTAACACTAGGTTCCCTCTACCTACCCTGCTGTGTGCGGGAAACAGCGTGAAACTGTTTTTTTTTAAAGTAATATTGATAATCCAAAAACATTAATAACAAAAACAAAATGGTGTAGAATAAAGACCAGCAATGTAAAAAAGACGTTGTAAAAATATAAAATGTAAAACAGATATGTCCACGTACAAAGAGCTGATTATGCTGTATTTGTAATGCAATATTTCTTCACCGTGTCGAGTGGTCGAGAATATAATACATACGTATATTCCACTCCATAACTAAATACTAACCAAGGCTTAAGATGGTTTAGTTTCATTTTCAACAGTTTCAAATTCATAAGTTTTATTTTTTAGGGTTCCGCACCTCAATAGGAAAAAAATTATAGGATCTCTTTGTTGTCCGCCTGTCAAGACCATTTATCTCGGATTGATATTACAGATAAAACTATTACAAACTTACAATTGTATTGTACGAAATTAGTATGGAACCCCGATGGGCGAGTCCCACTCGCGCTTGGCCATTTTTTTTATTTATTTTTTTAAATCTATAATAGGTAGGCAATTCGGTGGAACGTGGGAAACATTGTGTCTTAACACTAGATTCCCTCTGCCTACCATGCTATGTGCGGGATACCTAGAGCATGTAGCTGATTTATTTATTTAAAAATCTATACTAATATTATAGCTGATGTTTTTATCAAGACGCTAGTTCCAGGAACTACTGATCCACTGATCGAGTATGGCTGTAGGCTATATTACATCACGTTAAATAACTTTTATGACACACTAAGTATATACTAACGATAAAACTAGTAGTATATACTTAGAATGTATTTATACATATATATTATGTATATTATACACAATTTTATTTTTATTTACATTTGACTACACAGGTGAAGCTGCAGGTCAAAGCTATATTAAATAATTATAATTAATTAGATATATACATACAATTATTATAGCTTTATAGCTATGAAAAACAAAAAAAGTACAAATTTTAAATAATTTTAAGCATACATAAAAAAAAACAAATTAAAACATCGAATTTAATTTGATTAGCATAAAAGGATATGTCCAGTAACGCTTCCATCAAATTGCAATATAAACGTTTAGAAACTAACCAAAGTCTCAAATCCCAACAACAATTATTATAATACCTATATGGAAAACAACAATTAGCAATCTTTACATAACCCACTAAGAATTTATGTATGTTTATAAGACGTTGCGTAAGCCCAGAGGCAGTGGTCGATGATTATCCAGTTTTTGCCGTACGGCTGCCTGCGCCGGCGCCGCTTGCACGCTACCGCACGTTTTCTACATACCAAAACGATAACTTGTTTTTATCACGCTATTTAACGTAACACTCATGGTCGAATGTGGACATTGTGTTAAGACAGCAACTATAGATATTTTAAGGCAATAATATAAATTAAAACTGCGAAATCGTTATAACACATCATAATAAAAAAAAACAAATCTATACTAAAATTAATTAATATTTAATTGAGACTATTTAAATGTATTATGCATAAATTCATATTTATGATGATGAAGAAGAAGAGAATCCTGGCTAAATTATTCTCGGTATAGGAGCAAAGAGACCGCAGGGTTGAAGGCGCGTGCCGAGTTGAACGACCACCGAGCGCACGTTTACGTTTCACTTTCATTTTATCTTCGGTGCGTACTATGATTACGTCTCTTTCGCGATCAAAAACCAATTATAGTAAATAGTAAAATAATAGTGGCAGAGTATGATATTAACGAAGTTATCATAATTTTTCAATTAGATGTAGTGTATGGTTTTATTTTAATACCTACTATATATCCAAAAGGTAATAATAATATTATACTGAAATAGTAATAAAATAAAATAATAAAGTCTCGAAATAGATTTCACTGATTTTCAACTTTTCTAATTGTACATCTACAAATATCCAAAACAAATAATAAACTGAAAAAAATTAACTAAACGTTCACAAACCCCAAAAACACACTCTTATTTCATTAAATCGCTCCATTTCCGCAAGAAATATACATTTTAAAAAAATAAACAGAATATATAGGACCTTTAATGATACGAATGTCGACCTTAATATAGCAGCTTCCTTTTATACCACGGCCGTATATAAAAAAGGAAAACACAAGTCTTAGTCACTTCCTGCCTATATTTAATATAGAAAATTGCAATTCATAATATTTTCTTTGCCGTTATATGCAACTAATTATAAATACATAACCATAATAAAATATCTTTATGGGTAAGCTGTATTAGTTACTATAAATAAATAAATATGAAGATTTATCAACGTTTATAGATGAACATTAAAATTAATTTAAACGATTAAAAAATCGATTTATCAGTATATAAACATAATTTTAATATTGTGTCCATATCCTTTTATTCCAAGTGTAATCTAATTTAAGATGGTAATGGGGTGAGTCATAAGACCCACGTACGTATAAGCCAGGCGGTCATATTTTGGCCTTGTACAATTGCGAAGACGTATTTCCACAAAACAAAACACGAAAAACACCTGTTTTTTTTTCGATTCTTACTTTAATTAGATTATTAAATTAAATTGTAGTTATTTATTGAAGAATATGAAAATTTTCGCGATACGAGTTACCATTTATGTACCACATTCAGACGGTCGGCCGCTAAACTAGACAGCCATATGGTTTATTTTAAACTACGGTTTAACAGATTAAGTCCAAACAAGAGTATCGATTTTTCCACGAATAGATTTGCATAGCAGTTTTATGGAGATAGGTTTAGAATTCTATGATAGATTTATAAATTCTAGTTCCTGTTGAGTAAAGCTCTGAGAATAATAACAAAGAATAGTAAAAATATTTAATTGGTAGCAAAGTCTCCATAGTCAATAAAGATATTCAGGCCGAATACAATTACTACCTGTATATATACTAATGTGTGTAAGTGAAATATTTATTTACGTTTATATTTCCATTTCTTCGCTCTGGTGTCGAGGTAAAGTGCGGCATTGAGTTCTACCACTCAACACGCAACGCCTCCAGAATTCGGCAGAAAGCGGGTAACAGAGTGTCTTAACACTAGGTTCCCTCATGCTTACCCTGCTGTGTGCGGGATACAGCGTGAAGCTAATTTATACTAATGCTAAAATAAAAACTATTAACTACCTTCCAGCAATAATCAGCGACAGCAACAAACTTAGCGTCAGACATGACTCAAACAATAAATACGAGACAAAATAAGTTATTGTGTAAAATTCGCAAGAGCATCATCGTTTTTTTTTTAAAACAAAAAAAAAACAAAAAAAAATAAAAATAAAAACACTATTCACGTCAATCCAACAAGTACACTGTAAACACACTTATAAAGACTCCCAATAAAGAGGGAAACACACGAGGAAATCTTTTGTTTATTTACAACAATACACCGAAGGGAGTCGGTAGGAGAGCAATGGAAAACTCGTAATTGTTCTTATCTCCGATAAAACAAAAAAAAACAACTTATACACGTGTTTTCATTCGACGACGTCCATCCCATGTGATCGTCAATCACAAACTGTCAGAGGCGCCGTCAACGCTGGCTTGCAAAGGAAAAGCTTAGCGACTTGCGCTTATGCTATTAATTTGTCTAGTTAAATTTTCCTTATAATTACTTAACCTAAACTATTGCAAAATAGTAATGTTGGAATATTTTTATTATTTATCATAGATATAATATCAATTTCAGTTTTAAATTCATTTTGTAAGTACTTTGGATAAAATTGATACGTTATAGGAGAAATAGTGATTGGCTAAGATTTTTTTTTAAATCACCAACGTTTTGTGAGCACTGACCACAGCAAACTCATACACACCCCGCAATGTTGTCGCAATAATAATAGCATAATCGCGATTTAAAAATTTGAAAAAAAAAAAAAACGCAATACAATTGGTATTTACGATAACTGGAGCGTGAGACGAATCGGTCGTACCCGTACGGTAATGTGTGCATCGCAATGTCCCGTGACCGAGCATACGGGGCTGACTTACTGAACGCCCTCCATTCAAAGATACAGTCCAAAGCCAATGTATGCATGCGGCATACTGCAATTTTTTCTGAACTGAGACCAGTCGTGGCGCAGGAGCACAAAGTGTGATCTGGTTCCCTCTGCCTACCCTGCTGTGTGCGGAATACAGCGTGAAGCTGATTTTTTTTTATACAACCTTATACAATATATATTTTTAAAAATGACAAGCAAAAGCTATGAAAAACGAAGAAAATTAACTAAACATAGGTTTGGATAATTAAATAATTAACGCACTCTTTGAATTAGGTGTGTAAACAGTTGCGGCGTTTTAGCACGCGGTGATGTCATCGGACGCGCCAGTTGTCTCTCCATCCGACAACCATAAACATATATGGACTGAACTTAGTATATAATATACTCTAGACATGTTCATAATTGAATATATAAAAAATAAAAATAGACAGGAAGTATGATAGCTATGCTTCTTAAGTTATCAATGTCTTGTTAGATTGAACTATTTTAAATTTAAGAACTATAAATGAAATTTGGAATATTATATGTAAATAATAATCCCATCAAAAACATAAATGTAAAATGGGAAGCGAGTTAATTTTTAAGTAATACAAGATATTGGGAGATCTATATACAATGGGTGCTGATTTCTGTGTATACAAAGTTTTACATACAGACTTTATTATATCTCCAAGTTAATGTACTTTCAGTTTATACTGGACTCTTCCTACTTCCTCCTGGCATTAATCCTGGCGTGTGTTGCCAGGGTGTGTCTATCTGCTTATTACTACTAGATTAACCTACTCCACTTTGCCAGTCTTTAACAATATCAAAAGCTAAAATGGTTATAATAAAATACAAATTTCAAACTTTTAACTTGACTTAACAGATTGGCACATGTCTTCTTTATAATTACATTACTTTTAAATATCTCCCAAAAAAATTTACTTTGTATTAATTGCTTAATTTTTAGTGAAAACTTTCAATTATAGATAATACATGTTTCCAAGAATGCAGAGTGTATTTTATACTTATCCTTTGTGTGTTCTCCATACAATGTGACATTGGCAAAATAAGGAGTGCTCAATTGGTATGTTCAGAATGCCATAACCAGAGAACAGAAGAGTACATCTATGACACCAGGCCATTGTGGAACGATGGAACAGTATCTGTACAGTATCTGAATGTGTTGGTTGTGGAACTGAGTTATGCATGGTAGTAGGCATTATGCAAATTTGAAGCCTTTTTATGAAATTAAATTATATCAAAAAAACATAATTATGCTACATAACAATGCATCTTAAAGTTGTGGCTAGAATACTGCACTACAGCAGGATATTTATTTAAAAATGGCCTATTTCATCCCTTATTTTTATTTGTAATATTTGGTTCAATTAAGAATGTTTATCATTAATAAGAAAAGTATTATTTAAGCAACCAAGATATTTTATAACTGCAGACTTGAAACTATGGCTACAATATAAGATTTAATATTGTTTTTTTAAATTGTATTAATTTTTTTTTATGATTATTTTTGCTATATAATAAATTATAAGTCAGTTATGTATCAATACTATATTTTTTGAATAAGCAGGTTAATTTGGTCAGCCTAAGACTGTGTAGCACAGCACAGCACATGCAGCTTGTTATGGGTTTAATTCCACATAGTAAGAATACAAAGTGTGGCATTAAGTTTCACCAATCAAAACTGAATGTTTCAAAAAATTTGACAAAAAACGGAGAATGGACTGTCTTATGATAGGTGAAGGTTCCCTCTGTCTATCCCACTTCTACAGAAACATTTGTTATTACTGAATAAAATAATTATTATTTACCTATCAATAAGTACTGCTAATATATAAGACAGTTATTTTTAATTTTACATTTACACTTTTCTGTCTCTAAAAGGGATTCACAAAAAGAAACTGATATATTAAGATATATTAAACATAATAGTAGAAATTATTTTAAAAATACCATATAAAATATGTATATTTTATGAGTAACTAATTACAATTTATATAAAATTATAGCAACAAATTAAGTCAAAAACAAATTAGTCATGATTATATGGTAATTTTGAATGCAATGCTTATTGTTTTATATCCACATTTTTACTATAACAATCACAACAAATTTAAGTACAGTCATGAATAAGTTGTGAACTGTTATGTGATAAATATTGCAATATTTACTTTGATTGTTATATAACTATACCATGAGTTTAGTAAAATTATGTACTTTATTGCTTATGATGAAGATACATAATGACAAGGAATATTTGCAAAAATAATAAAGCTAAATGTTACAGTAAAATACAGCTACCAGCATTCATCATTATTTTTTAAGGAAATTTTAACATGTACATTTGCATTAAGCAATGCAAATAGTCGTCTAATTTACAATTAGCGATTTTTTATCTGTAAATATTGTATCGATTATCACACTAAACGTCATAATTTCTGATTATAATCAATTGATTACGGTCCTATTTTCTTATATATAATAACATCTATCGAAATTCATAATTTCTTGCTTCACTACGTTATAAAGTCGTTCCGCCTACAATTTCCTACATTGCAACAACATGTCTAACGCTTTTATAGCATAGGAACTAGAATCAAATACAACTTACCTAAAATCTCATATCACTACTGGAGGACAAACCTTCAAAAAGTTTAATTCATTATTTAAATATATTTTCACAGCACTTTGCAATTATTTTACTAATAAACACAACATATACGTCACTGGAATATATCCGCCATTTTATAAATTTATTTTTATGTCATTACAACTTGCTGTTCTTCAAACAGATAATCTAAATCATATTGCATTTCTCTATGGTATTATTTTTTCCGTTTCTGTATGCTTTTTATATTTTTTCATTATAGAGAATAAAAAGGTCCGGGATTTTTCAATAAATATTTGAAACATACATAGTAAATTAATAAAGTACTATATGAGCATAAAAAGTTTGATATGCTCGCCTCTTTATCACATGTATTAGTTTATTTATGTACATATCAGTCAGCCTGGGCTGACTGTAATACCTGGGTATTACATAGGCCAGGCAGGCCAGGCACATTATCATAACATATTAACACTGTTAAAATATATTACAAAATAAATCTATTAGGTACCTAGCTTGAGACTCGTCTTACAAATATTTTATATTTTTTATATACATATTACTTGATGAAATTAAAGGGACTATCTTTAACAGACAACGTAAAAAAGTTGGTATTTTTTTTTATCAGTATCTATTTTAGCTTCATTTTAACAAATTCGGCGATAAATAAACGTGGTGAACGTGAAGTTTATCCTCCCCAGCAAGGATCATAATATACTGTTCCCCAGGAATGCCAAGATATGATTCCGCAGTGTTCGACACCATATTGCTATATAAAAGTCATGCATTCAGATAGAACGCAGATAAAACTAATTATAAACAATATTTTCAAGTATTTAGTTTCTTTAGTAATTTAATAAAATTACGGTACATTTTTTCATTACTTGTTCCTTTATTAAAATTGAATTATCGCGACAATAAGCAAAAATCATTCTTTTGTTTTTACAAAGAAATGATTTCTGCTTATTACCGACTAAGTACTCTATGCGTTTCTATTTTTCTATCCTATAGGATTTTCTTTTTCTGACAAATTACGTTCGGTTGACAGCCCATTCTATTTCTACATAATTATTATATTATGAGTAAATGTGTTCTGTTCTGTGTTTGGATTATGATAATTGATAACTTGTCAAAGTCACATGTGTTATGTTATTTATCCCTATTAAAAATTAATCTTATTTCCTAAATATTTTCTATAAACTTGTATGTCTATTGTCTTGTAACTTTTTAAGTTAAAAAATGATGATCATTCTTTTTAATTTTATAAAATAAAAGTTATTATTAATTAATAGTCTGTAAAACTTTAGTCTAGTCATTTATTGTCAATAGACATTATGTCTTTGGGCGACGAAAATAAATATTTATCATTACGAAATTTAAGAAATATATGGAAAGCATACAGTAAAACAAAATCACTTAAATACGGCTTACCATTTGTAATATTTGTAATAGGAGGATCATTTGGATTAAGAGAATGGACACAAATCAGGTATATAAACTTGGGTAACATATTAATTTAGTCTTAGCTTAAATAGTGCTATATTTTATAATGCAAATTATTTTACCATACTTGATCTATATACGAGATTTTAATTTGATATTGACAAAATTGAAACATAAATTATGTATCCATTTTATGAATAATTTTAGGTACCAGTTTTCTAATGTCAAAGGTGTAAGTAAAGAAGAAGTTGAAAAAATGGGCCTTCATCGTGACAAAGAAGTCACTCTAGAAGGAGCTTATGAAGAGATTAAGACTCTTGATATAGATAATTGGGAAAATAAAAGAGGACCTAGACCATGGGAAGACAATGCAGAAATTAAAAAATGAGACCTAAAATAATTATAAAATGATAGCATTAAAATAGTCTTATAGTGTTAATTAAAAAAAAATTAAATAAAATATCTTTGTTGATTGTATATCTATTTAATTCAAATCCATGCAAATAACATACATCTAAGATTATTATTGAACTAGTTGCCATATAATTTCATTTGTGTGGATTTCATACCCTGTCCATGAGTAGCACAAAACCGCTTAACATGTGGGTGGCCAATGCCACATGTTCACCAGGGTGGGAAAATAAAATAAATATTATTATTCCTTTTAAAAATAATTAGGATATTAACCACAAAACCTATATGTTTAGTTAAAAATATGCATTTAATTATTTGCTATGTATCAGGAAATTTAGTTTGCAAAACCAATAGCAAAGCCTAGAGTTCATGTTTAATGGCTATTGACTCCAACAAACGACAGTACAGTAGTTCTGAAGATGGGCATATACAAATAGAAAAATAATAGACAAACATTTACAAAATCATGAATTTATATTTCTTGAGTGTTCTTTATATATTTTTACCTAATATATATTCAATGTACAGATATTTTTTACTGTTTTACTAAAGGAAACAAAAGATCTTTTCATGATGTAATTATACTTTAAAGTTGATGGTAAACAGAAATTATGTTACAACGCAATATTAATCTGTGTTGAAATGTGTAAAAACAAACAAAATATCATTTTTATGATTTATCTTTGTTTCACGATAGCATAGCATGATTTATCATATGACCTAATTTCGTTTGATGAGAACAATATCGTAAATCGGAATATTATATACCTACAAATTATAACTCAATTTGTTTATAAATGTTGAAACAATTTCACAAGTATTAATATAATTACATGGGCAATGTAATATTTCAAAATAATGGCAAAAAGGAGAAAGCCTTACAATATCTAAAAAAATACAAATTTAGGAGATAATTATGGTCGTATAATTTGTACTATACATAAATATTAGATACCTTGTCTTTGTTCTTTATTATCATAAAAAAGGTAAATCAATAAATGAAATGAAAACGCTACGTCATGATGTTTATTCACGGACATTCGAGAAATATTTTAAAATATTGCTGTCTCGCTATAGAGTGAGGTGAAGAAAGAGATAGAATTTAATGTCGGTGACCGTCGTGCGCAGACGTCAGTTAATTGATCGCAGTTTCTACATTGTATATAAAGAGC